>PNEQ01037100.1:0-16275 GCA_003012365.1 Medauroidea extradentata
ATTTGCCTATATTATTAATGCAATACCATTATACTAACGTTTAATTATCATGCAAGTATAAAGTTATACTGAAAGTAATACTGTCTTGATATCTTGTTAGCCATAACACATGTTTTTGTGCTAAAATTTGTTTTTTTCATTTCCTGAAAAATTGTGTCAGCGTTACATCCAACGTTCTTCCACGGAGGTATTCAATTAACCAATTACAGAGCTTTCCTAAATTTTAAGTTACATTAAGTTGATAATTTAAAATGCAAAATTACTTTAAAATTAAGTTAAATTACATTTGTTATTTCCAAGCCTATTTATGTTTAATTTTACTGACGATAGCAGGGAAACTAGTTGCAGGAATTTTATGTGCCCAGCTCTCCCATAAGGAGTGCCTTCTAATGAAATTATGAGAATCGAGAAAAATAAACTGTACTTAACTTAATTGGTCTGAGGAATAATAAAAAATTGTAACTTAACTATTTTTAATAACTTGAATTACTAATCACAAAGAAGAAAAATTCGTGAAAGGAGCTCATCATTTGCGGGAATTATACACATACTGTAAATATTATACAATTTTTCCGAACAGTTTTTAGAGGTTAACAACCACATGCAAACAACACCATAACATAAAACTTTTATTGGTTAGAATAAAAGACCCTTATTCAACTGCCGCAACTTTACTGTCGTCATTCACGTCTGAAATAATTCTTATTTTCTCTATTTTCAAACACGACAGTGAAAGTAATGCACAGTCAACTGCAGTATGCTCGCCGTAACGTCTAGCGCCTTCTTTGGCCCTCATATCTTAAAAAATAAATAAATAAAGACTCCTTGTCCTACTATTAAATAACTTTTTTTTTTAATTTCCGCCAAAAATATTGGATTACTGACAACACTGAGCGCCTGTAAAATCCATCAGAGACTAACAGTGCGGTCAGCAATATCGGACCTGTAGCTGACATTACTGAAAAGCTATAGGATGCTTTATTTTCTCTACGATAGGAAGACAGTTTTTTTTTTGTGGCCCAGAAGGGGCATACCTAGGTTAGTGTCTAACTACTAGCAAATACACGCTACTGGGAATTAGAAGGGAGAGGGAGGGGTAGCAGCGTGCCAGACCTGCGGCTTAACTACTGGATGCAGCTTGGGTTAGGGAGGAACGTTACTCAACGGCCTACTGTGAGGTTATGAAGCGCCAAGCCAACGATTGTCGCCTGGCACTTCCTTCGGATTTAACTGGGAGGTAATCCCGTAGAGGGCCATGGTAAACCTGCGAGGTCGCGGGAGGAAACCCATAACAATAGACATGCGAGGTGGGTTCTCCATGCTAGGAAGAAAAGATAGATTTCATGCTATGTATAACATCCATTGTTAGTTGTGTTAGAAGGCGTAAATTATAGATGAGCAGGGGGGGGGCTCGTGATCCAGCTGTAAAAAAAACTTAAGCTTAACTCTACTTAGCCTAGGGAAAGTAACCTAAGTTCCCCGAAGACTGCCAGCGGTCCCATTATAGGTGAAAGGTTCTTGACACCTATCACACAGGCATGGCTATGTTGTGCAGTACGAGAGCCCTCGCTGGGCCATACGCTCTCTGCGGTGCCATGACTGATTCCACGATGCATTGATAGAAAGTTGGTACATATCTACACGCAGCCATGGCTCGGTTGTGCAGTACGAGAGCCTTCGCTCTCTGCAAAATGCTATGGCTGATACCGCATATTTTAGCCATTCCAAATTCTCGCTTGGGCAAGTTGACGAAATTTTCTTGATACCTAGGTTTTAATTGTACGGTAAAAGTTACCCCTCATGGCAACAATTTAGTATAATGCTGCACTTACGCGTCACTTATGACTTTGTTGCACAATTTCGATGTGACGCCACATTGTTTTGAGCGGTAAAGTTTTCATATGTTATTAAGCATTATCGACTCTGCAAGTGTGCCAAAATTCAGCTTTGAACAAATTTTTTTTTGATTGAAACCTTTGTTTCCTGGCCTATAGGGCGTCCGATGGGGGAAGTGGGGAGGGGAAACTCGCCTTGTCCGAACGTTGCTGGCGGTGCAGGGTTCTAATGCATTCTTGACGTTCCTGGCAGGACAATAGAGGCTGTCGGGGTTGTCTTGCCATCACGGCGTTGTTGTAGCGGCGCGAAACAATTCAATCTGCTCTGAGCAGAATACTGCCTATGCTCATCTGCTCGCAGCCTTGTCTAAGTAGCACCGCACCGCTGTGGTGGCGTGCCTAAGAAGTTCCTGTGCCCTTCTTGGCGCCTTTTACTTGCGAGGGCGTGAGTTACTGTGCTCATGTAGCACGAATTCATGATTGCCTTCTGGCAGAGGCATGGCTATCTTTGCTGCCGAAGGGGCAAAACACGCATTCGCACACGCCTCTTGGTGGCTCATTTCTAGTGCAAGGAGGGGACGTAATGTGTCGACACCTTGCTGTCGGTGATCCGTGTTTGCCGCGAGGGCTGCACTTACCTACTGCGACGTCTTCAGCACTTGAGGTTGGGCGCCTACAAGTAACTTAAAATATGTAGTGTAATAAAAACAGTTCGTGTTCAACAACCACTTCACCTTGCCTCTGCGATTACGCTGTTAGTCGAGCTGGGGATCCATGGACTGACTAAACTCGTAAGCTAATCCCTACAGGGTTTAGACATTCACTTTTTTTTCTGATGGCCATTTGTGATTTTCAGCAAGCGAGAGAAGTATTCCCACCTCGTGCCTGGTGCGCGGAGCTCCGAAAGGTACGTCTGCACAGGTCAGCTATAAGCTAGGAAGTGTTGAAAGAAACTGTTTTTTCTTATGGAAGAGTTTGGCACAAAGATTTCTGCCGCTAGTTTCGCTGCAATCGCATGTGGACCAGGAAAATACAAAACTGTTGTAAAATTAATTTTAAATATGCTTGGAAATGATAGAAGTCATTTAACTTAAATTTAAAGTGAAAATTAACCAATTTCACGTTTTAGTAGTTTGCACACATTAGCAATACTAGCACTCAATTTTCCCCGTGCCAAACTTTTAACTCAGTTGTTTACAAGCTAAACTGTTTGCATCATGGAAGTATTAAGGATATTTAGTATTACCTCCATAGGAGCACTCAAATGCTCTGTTCACAGGTACTGCTACTCCAATATCTATCTATCCTTGGCTGTGTCTGAATTCACTTTCCAAGGGCACTTACCTGGAGCCCAAGTACCAAGTGCATCTAGGGTGTGATGTAAAAATGCCGCTGTCTAAATTCACGGGAAAAGCTTGAATGCACCCTCGAATGTCCACTTTCAGCAAGGACTCAAACTAAATGGCTTTCTCGACGCCTTCTCTGAATTCAAATTCAGAAATTCACCAGTGCATTCACCGGTGTACACAGAACGTTCGTGAATGACTGTTCTGCTCTCAATTTGTTGAATCGATATATCCACTGGTTCAACTGATCTGAAGATCCGGTGAGTCTGGTGGATGTGCACCAAAACTCCCACCAGTGAAATTTTTTAATACAATCTTACAAAAAATGTTTGAAACTGTGGAATGTGAATGAGCGAGAGATTTTGGTCAGCGCTTAACATCAAGGTCTTTAGCGCTGGTGAAGGGTGACATGATGTCTGGAGCACCACCAGAGTAAATTGGCGTGGGAAACGGGAGATCCCCGAGAAAACCTGCTGCTGATCAATGGCATCATCCGGCACAATTCCCACATGCGAAAATCTGGCAACAGACCCTGCCGGGAATCGAACCAGGATCGCCTTGGTGGGAGGCGAATGGTCTGACCATTCTGCCAGTGGAATGTGAAGTCCAGGAAAGTGAAATTTTTCGAAAAAAACCTTAACCTGATGTTTGATAATGGCCTCAACTGGTGTACATCTGTATATCAAACACTAATGCATCTACCGGTGAATTTCAGAAAACGCGGCTTCAATAGAGTTTCCTTGTTCCAATATTTTTTGTTCAAAAATAAAGATGGCTGAACAACTAGCAATAAAGTAAATTTTAATTTGTAAGTAGTTTCAGCATTATATTTTGTTTGTATACTTGTATATGTACCGTATAAATGATTCTTGATATTTTTTTTAAGTCTTCTAACCTCCTTCAGGCCCATTGGACAGCATAAAAAGCAGATCGAATGATGTGCAAACTATTGAGATATAAAACAAAACAAGCGAAGATAGAGAAGAAGGGTATCCAAATTCGTGATTGCACACTTCTCATGACGGATACAAGCAAGGGAAGGCTGAGTATTTGAGCCCTAGTTGTATGAAGGATTATGCACATAGTCACTGTTGCTCTTTAACATTGCCGCCAAGAGCCAATGTCTTTTACACAAATTTTGAAGTACAGGAAAGTAAAAATGATTGATCAAATGAGAAATGTGCCATATTTATCTTAGCCTACATTGATTGGAGAACAAAAATTGAAACAAAATGTGAACTTAACAACACAACTGCATTTTGAAACGCAATTATGAGAGTACCGACATTACCTACTGTTTGTGCATGGAAACCATTGTTGAGATAACAGTGTTAAAGACATTTATGCTGGTTTCTGCCATTTATATAACATTTTGTGTGGAAATATCTTAAAGTTACTGCCATTACCAAGCAGTCACATTATCATCAGTGAGGCAACCAGGGATGCCAACTTTTAGGTAGTCTCATCAGTAATCAATCCTCAATCATCAATCACCGGCAATAAAGACGAGGGCCCTTCCCCGGGAAAATTTGAATTTAAAGGTGCAGAACGGTGCTATTTACGCAGTTTTTGTGTCTGAATAATCAATACAACGCCAGTAGATATATTGACATTGTTTTTTATACTTACTGTAAAAATTAAACATATCTAAACCATTGATGAAAGAGGGAGGGTTTACAACACCTTTTTCTACCCTCAAAAACTCACACGACCAAAATTGTTTTGTATGCACGCATTATGATAACACAAATTAATCTGAACATTTTACAGTAAGTACCTTGTAAACACACTCAGACTATTTTAATTTACCCGCACTATTAAAAAATACATTCATGGGCAAATTATATTAAATAAAATATGCTTGGCTCACCTCACATTTCTTACACACTTTTTTTGGTAGTTGTATACACATGTCTAGGTCTGTACACACATTTTAGAACAAATTTACACACTTGTCCCAATTCAGCAGTGGGCCTACAAATTAATTTACATTTACTCCTTACCCCTGCCTCGCAGCTTTAAATGATTTACAGTAGCATGCTCCAAATATAGCTGTTAATGTCCGGCGTGGTCTGCTCAAGATAGCAGTAAATTATGTTCTACTATTAGTAGTAAACACAATTTCAGTATTCAAAATGCTATGCGAATCCTCTGCCTTGATAAAAACGAAGTTAACGATTTTGTTCCAGCCTTAACCTTTCCCGAGTTCGGTGTGTTTCTTGTAAGCGATTTTTCGTTGGCAATCGTTACCATGTTTAGTTAAAAAATGACAAATTACACACGAAACATTACAAAAATACTATGTTTTGACACCTCGCTTGCTTTCAAACATTGGCACTCACGTGCATAGTTGGTCCGAAACCGCTGCGCTAGAGTTTTTTGTCTTTCCACGCATTAATCACATGACGTGGTTCATCCGTTGAATAAATAGCCTGTGAATACATATTTACTTCACCTTATACAATTGTAATTTATTATAATAACCAGTACTCCATATTAATACCGGCACTGCAAGCTACAACCCGATGTAAACAGCAATGTTTCCGCACCAAACTGAAGTACGTGACATCAGTGGAATTCAGTTTGTCGCTTCGTAAATATGGTACGCTAACTGCATAACACTGGTACACACATAACAGAACAGCCTGAAAACTACTGCTATGAGTATCACCGAAATACGGGCATGTCTGCCATTGTTTTAGTTGCAACGCTGTAGGAAGTCCAAACAACGCGCACGAGGCGTACTCACATACACGAGCCGGACGAGCCACGAAACAAAAAAAGGCAATAAATGTTTCCATCTGGCGCCCGGTCTGTAGTATGCATTCTTCATCAACCAATTAACGTAACATAATTTACAAATGCATATAATAAGGAATATGACTCTCAGAATAGGCTTTCTTGTCAAAGATGCAAAATTTACTGAACGCAAAAAAAAAAAACTACTTTGCGGCACGCCCGTAGCATGACGTACACCTTCCGGTGAGTTGTAGTTTACACCTATTGTCCGTAGAAACTACGGAGAATACGTAGACGTTGGCATCCCTGCGCAAACATACGTTAATAAATGAAATATGTGGCCATCTTTTCAGGTTAGTTCGCTAGGTTTATCTGCATAAACAATTGTTTAACAACATAATTCACACTGTGCGAATATGAAACACAGCCCTTTTACCAACAAAATATTACGGTAGCAGATTTTTTTCCCTTACCTGACCGTGCTCAGACCCCTTTCCATGGCCCAGGTCTCATTCACAATTTTGTTTTAATAATTTAGAATACAATAATGTTTAATGTAAACTCACTGGAAACATTTCGGCTAGCTTTCTTAACCCAGGGGATCTACCCCCTACAGCCGAAGCACTCAGGGATTTATCTTTTAGCTTAAGTTTGCACCAATAGCCTAATGCTATTTCGCAATAGTAATCTGTACATCAGAAAACACTTTAGCAGTGAGCTGTAAACTCTATGTCATTGCTATATGAGCTACGATATAAAATATACACAGTACGTATTATGTATAAAGAATAATTGTACATACATGCTCTGAAACAATGCCTACTAAAGATTTTTTTTTCAAGTTACGTGCTGGCCTTAGTAAGTGTCTTTGTGAGTGAATGATTCACGATATGAATATGGCACTCTACAAAAAATAACCACAGTACTATGTACGACCTAAAAGGAAAATATGTGAATTAGTACAGCAAATTATCTGGAGAACTGCCTCCATGGTTAGCACTAATAAGAGTTGACTGTGTAATAATTGAAAAACTAAGCTATATATAATCTGATGTCTCTTCCAGCCTGCGGCCGTGGTCAGCCTGGTAAGGTGACTCCATAGTTATCAGTCCTTTCACCTCTCTTCTTCTTTTACACTCTTCCAGTTAGCTCTTCTTTTCTCTCCTTCTTTCATGTGTTTCTTCCCATCATTTTCTCTATTCTCCCTTAGGTCTTCTTCCACTGTATCTCAACATTGGTATTTTCCTCAGCAACCTCTCACTATTCATTCTGTTCACTCGCTCACTCAACCTCATTCATGCTTCCCTGTTAACATCTGGGATTCCCTGAACCTGACCTCTTTTCTCGTACCACTTCATTCCTCAGCTTGTCTCTTCTGGTGACAGCCATCTAACTCAGCGTTGTATTCATGAACATTCTCGTAACAAACTTGAACACCTTTCATGGGTCAGTGCTCTCGCAAACCACACACACACAATCCAAATATTAGCACATTTATAAACAAAAATTTTGTATCCTGTTACAATGCAACATAGCAGGTACAATGATTTTTCACATCTTGTAGAGCATCAATTTTTCAAGAAGCCAGGATATACCACTAGAGATTATCCAGCAACTGTCAGCTGTCTTCTCTGACTTTGAGAGTAAGTTGAAGGTGTAAGAAGAGGTGCGTTCCTCTCACAACTTTGAGAGCTTGCGACACACAATTCATTTACGAAGGTCATTCACGGCATACACGTATTTTGTGGTGTACATCTTTGCAAATACAGTATGACTATAAGTTAAATAACCCAACTGTGGATGTAACACAAGTACGCCTACATCTGGTTCAAACTTAAGGAAATTACAACTCAACTTTGCTGTTGTGTATGTTGCAACTATTAAGCAAAATAAATAAATTCCTGTCAAGTTTATAGCTGACATGTCACAAGAAAAAATCACAATAACATATCATTCTCAGTATTTTATGTCATTACAAATTTAAAGGAAGAGAAAATTTCACCTTGCAATTACTGTAAACAACTTTTAATTCCCACATGTATCACAGAATTCCACAATGTGTCTACACAAGCCACCTGAAAGTCATTACATGTAACAAGAAAACTGCTGCTGCCAAATGGTCCTATGACAACTGTGAGAAGACAACAATGTATGCAACACATTAACTTCAGCAAGTGTTTTAGCAGAATACTACAACAAAGATTTGATATTTTAAAATCATATAAAACGTCAAAAATATGTTTGGAAATAAATATGTACATATAATTGTTTAATGCCACACACTAACCAAACATCACGCTTTTTGGCAAAAAGCCTCGTAAATGTTTGCAGCCAGAACCCTGAACTTGTCGTTGAGCAAATGGTGGTAAATCCACGGAGCCTGCTTGTCTCCGCTTGTGAAGTTATGACTCACACTGTTCACGAGGGGGATTAACTTCGCAAGTGGTAGGGAAACTGCATTGGGATGCGAGAACGGCAGGGTGCCATTAGGACGTGACGATGTCTGCTCGACAGACGAGAGTACACCAGAATGGCTGGGCATCGGGTCGTTCAAAGATTCCTTGCCGGTACGCACCACACAAAACCCTTCGCAAAGCCCATCGACGAATGACGAGAAGGCGTGGGCGACACTAGACGAGACCAGCGAAGCCACCTCGTCGCTGTCCAGGATGTCAGCTGTTTCAGACGCGATCCTCGCAAGCACCTCAGAGTCTCCGTCACTTAAATTGTAGGAGAGAGCATCTACATTCTGCAGCAGGACGTACCGGGACATGTTCCGCAAAGGTTCCCGAGGATCGGCAGCCACCTGGGCCTGGACAGACCAGAACAACTGCTCTACATCTTGAAGAGTGAGTCTCTGCTTCAAGGACATGTTCTGGGTGATGGCAGACACCTTCTCCATTACCAGGCTGCATAGCTCGGCGAGGCCGTGACTCATGAAATTGTGACAGAGAGAGAGATAGCTCTCCTGCAAGGCACTGGAAACACGGGTGGGACCAGTGTGATCTTGATACATGTAGCCCCCGATAAGACTCAGTTGCACTCGGAGTGTTGCCACCAGCATTGCGCCTCCGTACATCAAGACACATGCCCGCGTGAATGTCAGGACCTTTAGTTGCACCCATAGCTCCAACTTCTGGCTGGGAGGTGCTGTCTTCAGATTCTCCACTATCTTGTCTGTGTCTGTGAGGCTTGCGACCGCCTCCTGCACTGCTGGAGCAAGCGACACAATGGTCTGGTCGCATGTTCGTTCCGTGCTCTCGAAGTGAGTGTGTCGCTGAGCACGCTCGAGTATCTCCTTGGTCTCTTCCTCACGCCACTGCTCGAGCTTGTAGCTGGCATACTTCACTGCCAGAACTGCACCACCCACCACCACCCCTGAAATTATAAACTTCCTCTTGTGTCTGCTAAGAAAACCCCTGATGCTCGCAAACATCACGTCACTATTCACACTACGTAAGGGAAAATGCAAATACTATTTACAAAGTAGTCTATTCAAAAGTGACTTCATCTGCTGAAGCTGCAAATGTGGTCTTGCTGAATCTGTTCAACACAAAGTTAGTGCAATCCAAGAATCTATCGACACAGTTTGCCAGGCAATGCTCAGTCTTGGTATCTGTGCGGGCAGTCGGCTTATCGATGCACAGATCCCAACATATGTCCGTTAGATTGTGAACCAGCACCTAAGAAACACAACACAGAACAAACATACACAATAATTACTTACTATTAAAAATTAAACATTTATTGAGAAAAATCATTTGAAGCTCTACTACTAATAATGTCAAACAGTATTACACTTTAAAAATGACTTTTTAGACAATAAGAGAACTCGTTCTACACAATACATATACCTGAAACATAATGAACTTATGTTAATTAAGTATGTTAATTATAGTACATCATACACTGTTTATTTGTGGAGTAACACTAGTTAATGTATTACTTGCTAACTACTATTTTACTTCCCAAATAAATGCAATGACTCTGGATTTTCATATATCTAGCAAAACTACAATACTCAAAGTACCTAATTTTTAAAAAAAATTTCTTTGAGGATGATATACAATTAATTGTAATTAAGACTACTGCCTACCACAGTCTTTGAAATATGTTGTCATGTACTAGTATACATTATTCCAAAACTGCCAATTGTACAAAAGTACGGCAAGAAAACAATTCGGACAAGTATGTAATGTTATTGTTAAGACCCCCATGTTCATTAAAACACAGTTTCTAAGCCCTCCAACATAGCTAACAATGACATTTTCGGACTGCCATACTCCAAAATGTACTAAACAGGTTTATAAGGAACTCAGAATCATGCACGAACTTTGCTACAGGCTTCGTACCAATAAAATTATATGGTCACAGCTGTAAGTCCCGTAGTATAAATGAATCGGGGAGAACATTGCAGCTAGTTCAGTGCTTAGCTCGGTGTGGCATTGCCGACATTTGATGAGCACTTCAGGGTCACCCTTATAGCTCCATTGTTTCTGAGCCTCTAGTGTGCAAATCCGCTCAAGGTAGGCGGCTTCCTTAGTACAGTAATATTAATCTGTCAAAATATGAATGCTTACAATTGGATCTCAAAATTGTATTTACTTGTGAGGCAGTTATTTTTATAGTGATAATATACTAAACATAACACAGCCACACTATCAGTGTGTTAATAGAGCTGAGTAAAATTCTGGACTGGACTGATTTGTGTTCATAGAAAAACTTTCAATCCAGATTTACAAGTAAACAAGGAACTGAACATTATGTAGACATTTTTTTGCCATACTGTGAACTACACAACAAACTATGGTCGAAAAACCAAGAGGTGAAGATTTTTCTTTGTTTGAATATTATTACTGAGAATATTTATTTTCCCTAATTTTGTACTTCCCATTAATTTTTAAAACACTAAACACATTCGTCTGGCTATGCAAGTAGGGTTCTTATATCTGCTCTGACCAAACAAACAATTTAATATGGCGACTACTTTGTCTTCGTACAGTTCAGTCCAACGTGTGTTTATATTATTGATTTAATACACATTTGCGAGTCCACACAAGTTGAATCCAGATTAAAGTTTTACTACAAACACACTAAATTTTACATTGTCTGTGAGCCAATAAGATTTATTTTTAAATTTATATCTCCATCTCAATAGTAAGACACAACAAAATGCTAGTTAAGGGATAACAACTGGGATTTAGAAATTCAACATTTAAAATGGAGAAAAAAATACTCCTTGAATATATAGTTTTTCTAATGCATGATTATCTATAGACCACATGCTTTCACAAGCAGCAGCTGGTGGCTCTGGCATTATCTTCATTTTTAACTAAGCAAATTTTTTTTTCTACTCCTAGTGTTATATCCTAGAATTGCCATTTCTAGAGTGAAGCAAGCAAGTTCACTTTTTAAACTTTGTATTGAGAAATTTGTATTTGTTCTCTACTTTGGTAGGTTTGATAGCTCCAAAGAGGTTGCTTAACAACACTGATACTACATTTCTGAAAAACATTGTTCTAGAAACATTAGAGCACTTTTGAACCGAGGAATATTCCCTTGAATCGGAAGTGGAAAAAAGTCTGTAAATGTGTTTCTCTCTCTCTCTATTTTATATATATATATATATATATATATATATATATATATATATATATATATATATATATATATATAAAAATAACATTAACAAAGTTTCTCTAACAATTATATTAAAATTACAGACGCTCTAGTTAACTCCCGACTATCAATGGATGGCATAATCAGTTTGCGGATTATCCGTGCTGCATCTGTGTGTTTTAACACAGTAAAAAACAAAATACTTTGTAAAAAAACATTCTTCTCGAATGTAGTCTCCAGTGATTTTCTCATATGACATCAGGTCCTCGGGCATCTAGTTTATGAGCCTGGCAGCCTGGGCCTTAACCCTCCTGCCCTTGATATTGCCGTTAGTTCCAACATTTCTAGCTAGACTGCGCAGCAGGCCACCGCCAGGAGTGGAAACAAGCGTGAGTAAAGCCAAAGCTCATCACCCTGCGCAGCGCACACGATCAGGCAGACAAGACAATGTATCTCTATTATCTTTAATAGCCTATACTGATACTTGTATTGGGCAGAGCCAAGTACATGTCAAAATGTAGGAAATTTGTATCACAAAGTAACAAAGAGCAGATAGGGTTTGTTAGCGTATTGGTATTGAATAGTAAAACAAAACCAACTGAATCTTTAATCTCCAAGTATTGTTTTGTGATGCCAAAAAATGGTAAAATACAGCAGATGAATTTTCAGGCAAAATAAGTGTAAAACTGTAATAGGTATTTTAAACTGGTTTTTCAACGTGACAAAGAGTAAATAAATTTTAATTTTTCAAATTCAATCCTGATACATTGGTACTGTATAGTAAAATAAAACTCCATCTGATGTTTTTTACTTGATATCAAGAAGAAATTTCAATTTTTCTGCGTCCCTGCCCAAAAACTCCCATATTCGAGAGGATCCCCGGAAGTGTGTTGAAGGGAAATAGGGAACATTGGGTAGTGCAATGTCATCAACATCAACTTAGTTTCATCATTACTTGTTTGTTTTTATGTACAATCGAAATTGGGGAGGGGGGTGGTATTTACATGGGATGACCTTGAACCAAGCATTGCAAACATGCCACTTTTCCCAAAAGTTGGTAACCCTGCTGCAATGGCTAACTGGGGATTGTAACTTAGAAAATGTAGGCCTACTTTTCTACACACCTGCTGCTAAGTCAGCCAGTTTCAAAGAATTCGGAGATGATAATGGTAAAAGTTTTTTTTTTGTAGTCCGACAGTACATAATGTATTTAGTCTTATTCCTGGTATTATTGGAACGACTACCTTGGTCTGCTAACCAATTAATATTTGTAACATAGTCCAAAATGATAATTATGTAATTATAAGTTACTGGGCACAGTAACAATTTTTTTTTAAAGTTTTTTTAAGTATTATTTAAAGGAGGATTTTTTATAATAATAATAATGAATATAAATTTCTTCTGAGATTTAAATACAGTTTTCCATTTTTTGCACACAGGCTAACCCTGAATATTATACTATAAAGACGGCTACTACATTGAGATGGTGAGATTGTTACTGTTGTTTTGCTGTCGAATCTGCAACATTTGTTCCCTCGTTGCATGCTATAATAAGTGACATATTGCATTTGGAGTCTAGACAGCATAATGATTTCCATTCATCTTTGCCTTTTCAGAGGTACCTGTCAATATGAATTAATTGTGGTGCATGCAAATAAATACTTACGTGATTTAAAAGTGCAGTCATTAGTTTACATTTAAGCTATTCATTATATTACTATTATCAGTATTTTTAATTAATACTGTAGGGCAATTTTAAAAATAATACATCTGTAAAGATCCTGTTATAAAAAGTAGGCCTACATTTCATTTTATGTTTATAGTTTCTTTGTCAGTGTAGAAGAGTACTTTACAGTAACTTACTAATTTAGCCTATATCGACCATATATCATGCATAATTCGACTTTTGCTATATCTTTGTACTTTCATGTACCATCGAAATATCTACTTAATGGATTTAATAAAGGCTAGATAATCAGTTATATTGTTAGGAGGGTCGAGATGCAGGGAGTTAGGAGAGGGAGTATAAAGCAGCATTTGGGGGTTGGGGGCGGCAAGATCAGGGACCTTCACGAGACGTTGGGTAATATCAGGGATAGTGATACTGAACCAATTACCAGGGTGGAGGGCACCCTATCCTCGGCCTACCACCAAGGACTCGACCTCACCAACGACTCTCTTAAGAGGGCGTGGTACATAATTCAACGCTAAAAGCATTAGGCCTAATCTATAACTGTAGGTTTCTTGAAGCCAATTTGCAAAAATTAAACAATAGCAATCCTAGATTATAGTTTTAGCCAACGTTTTAAACAAAATTGTTTCCAGTGTTACGAACTTCTGAGGCACAATCTCTGACGCCGGAACCTCGTGCATTTAACTGCGACGCAAGAGATCACGCGTAACGAATGAGTAATTATGGATAAATATTTACTCATAAAGTTGCCAAATACCATTATCTAGGATTGTCATTGAGTATTTTATCCATACTGGCTTTGAAAAGACAGTAGAAATCAAGTTTTCAGCATTTATTTATCTACCACGCACTCTTAAGAACCATTTTGTTTAAAAGGCAAGAAACATCTGTCATAATCTATGCTCAGGGCAAACACAACAGGAATGCAATTAATCAGTGAGAAAACGACACACTTTTTTGATTTAAATCCATATATGCAATAACTATAATTTACATCGCTCCTCCCTCAACATAATTTCACAACAATCTGTGATACAAAGCTGAACGCACACCTGTTTGACACTAAATCTCACACAACAATCTAAATTTAGAAAAAGGACTTTTGTCCCAAAATATTACAAAAGGGGCTCGCCACACACAATACTCTTCACAGCTTCCTGTGCTTTATGTCACATACATATTATAAACGAGCTTATATAAAGGCACAGCCCATACACAACGTACACCTCCGAACCAGAACTACATATGATCCTAATATAAATATGGCACTCATCAAACGGGTTAAATGGTGTACTCATATGGATTAACGGGCCTCAACCTTCCAACTTCAACACTATCACTCCCAAAACATCAACTCGTCACTTCCTTCCCGCAAATCAATTCTGCGCACCCATTTATACTCCTGGTCAACTTGGACAGTGCTTTTCCCGTCTCTTCGAAGTTGCAAACAGCAACGATTCAAAAGACTCGGGACTCGTCACGAGACAAACTCCTTGACATTCAAAACTGTTTATCAGACAGACGCTATCATCAACTGATCCAGTCTCTCCTTGAAAGGGAAAATCCGAAAATCGAGACGACTCACCAAATCCTCATGGTTGCTGTAGCCACCAGTCGTCAACCGCAATAATTCAACATTGACAACAGTTACATTACTGCTTATACAGTTGGCACCGAATTATCGCACGTAGTTCCGTGTATTTTGTATTTAAATACAACATTACTGACAGAACATCAAATGGAATCGACCTCTTCGTATTTAATATACTTTAAAATATTTATTTATGATAATATTGACATACTTACTGCCTGTATAAGTTTACTTAAACGGTGCCAGTAGAAAGTGATTTAATCCGGGCCGTTCAAATTCAACAGTCGTTAGCGAAATGCGTCTAGCGCTACGCGCACTGATGTAGTTAATTATTTCACTGTCAGGTGGCATCAGCGTTAGGTTTTCACCACTTAGCTTGGAAGCGTTCAATGACGGTACAAGAGGAAAGCGTTGTTGTATTTGTCCGTTGTGCAATAAATATGGGTTTCTGATAAAACACATTCAAAAGTATTAGAAGTGACTGTTTCCTCATTGGTAATATGTAAGTTGTTATGTGTTACGATCGCCAACATGAGTATCTTGATTTAGAAACAGCAATTTTTTTTGTTTCATACACTAAGAAAATACATTGTTTTTGTTGAGTGCGTCGTTGTTCATGGTTTGAATTATTAAATTGCGTGTGTCATTATGGCGTGTTTTTTGTGGCGGTTTTGAGTTATAAATTCGATTATCATGTGTACATATTTACGAGATACGTAACTGCAACAGTGCAGGTTGTATAAATCAGAGTCGATGCACAGAAACCAGTATTAAAAGATGTTAACTCGCAGGTATTTATAACAAATATTACTATTGGTTATACATTTTATTCAATACCCGTGTATTTAATGAATAGATATTGTTGATAACATTTTCAGCCCAGTGTAATGTAGATGTAAACATTGTACAGGCCTATGTAAATTAAAGCACGTGGCAATGTTTACGTTTACATGCAGCGGAAAGATATAAACTGGCAGAAAATAGAAATTAATCAGGGCTTTTTTGAGTGCTAACTTTATCCCGAATCACCTATAGGTGATGACTCGACCGAAAACACAGTCAGTGTACTCTAAAGACATATATCACCCTGCACATGTAGCAGGGACTTAAGCTAAATGAAACTTACATTAATACCACAAAGAGCAAAAAAATACAACTAGCAATTACCTAACTTTTTTTTTTGCGGAGTAGAACGCAAACACAGAGAACTTGATTTGCGATATAATTTTCAATTATGACTCTACAAGACATATTGTTGCGTGCCATGTTTCTGCAGGCCGGTGGTCGGCGGCTGTTTCGTAACACCTTGAGGCTGGCCGATGACTCAAAGCCCGGGTGGCTCATAGTGGGAAAACCGCCGAACCTACGTCATAGATACCTGTCCCAACTGCGTCTTAACCCTTCGAGGGCGGCGGACGTGACTGCTAGCACATCCAAAACATGATGAAATAT
>PNEQ01037104.1:0-10606 GCA_003012365.1 Medauroidea extradentata
AAAATTTTAATGTAAATTCCTCTACTCGCATCCCCAATTAATATGTTGGATCCCGCCATATACACCCTTATACCTGGTTAAGTTGGCCTACTTAATTTGTTATAAACAGAGAAAAAAAAACATTTTACGACAAAAAAAAAATTGAAATTACTGTGTGATAAGAGGCCAAGTATGTGCTACGTGCCAGTGCACGTCACAATA
Source organism: Medauroidea extradentata (assembly GCA_003012365.1). Classification (NCBI taxonomy): domain Eukaryota; kingdom Metazoa; phylum Arthropoda; class Insecta; order Phasmatodea; family Phasmatidae; genus Medauroidea; species Medauroidea extradentata. The sequence goes on from PNEQ01037104.1 coordinate 202, forward strand.
GTAGCGTCCTGGTTACTCGACTACCTTAAATAAATACGTACAAAACGTGGCTAGCCAGTCTTACATGTGATTTCAAACAAAACTGAATCACAACCAATGCATCATAACATGACATGGCGCGAGCAAAACTCCGACCAAATCTACACGGCAATCAAAACACAGAATGGCGCTAGCAAAGTGCCGACCAATAACACTGCCAATCGATACGACAAAGTCAACTGATTAATTGATTGTTCATTGTTTGACAGAGCACGTTCCATTTATTGGTGAAAGCGACGCTAAATATTAAATATGTAAAAATAAATTGGAAAAAAAAAATCAAGTACTAATGGTGGAAAAAAAGTTAACTTATAAATAGCTAGCTAACGTGTATTTAGAGCCAAAAATTATGAAAAAAGTAAAATAAGTGACAATAAGTGAGATAAGTGACCATTTTGGACCCCTGTGTATGTATTTGTCAGATAATTTCTCCAAAGTGTTATTGAGTGAAAAATAAACATTTGTTTATGTTACTTCTGTCAACAATGACATTGCTGCCAACACACTTGCAGCATGAAATATTACGAGATTCCTCATTTCAGCCAGTGGATCCAAATCAAATTCAATTCGATTTGACGTTTTGCATGGAAACTGCATCAAACTCAGTCGGGATTGGACCCACAATATGAATTGAATTCAACCTGGAAATGCTGTACATAAAGATGAGGCTGAGTAATGTATCACTTTTTTTACTTCAAGTGTCACACAGGCAATCTGCTTGAAGACACTGTAAGATAATCTTCTTTAAAATCACAATTTCCACCATGTATTAATCACTACGGACTTTTGTACTTATTTGTTGTAATTTGTTTTCTTGTAATTTGTTTTTTGTAGAATATTTTTTTTTTAATTTCATTATTTTTTGACAGTTCCTGAGCATTGTTTCACGAAATCGCTGCATCATAAAATCCAGTACACATGTAACAGGGTTCTATTATGTTTATTACTTCTAGCAGTTAAGTACCTAATATTAAATGTTTTATTTCATCCATGTTGCACGTAGTGTATAAAGACATGCCTCTTCTGACTTTATAAATGTGAAAACACTTACAGAACTGTATTCCAGTAACGATTTTCCCAGGAATATTTTGTACTTCTAGTACAATACGAAAAAAACTTTCACGTGGATATACATATACACATTCTGCATTAAATTACATTTGTTTATCCAGTATTGATCTCTAATTGTAGTGTACAGTATCTGAGTAAAACAGACATTCTTACACAGAAAGTTTGTGTGGCCTGGTACTAGGCAACTGTTGGACCTAGTGAATAATTTTTTTTATAGTTGTAGGGAATGTCTGACTAGCTGTGTCGGTAGGAGCTGCCACCAAGAGGAGAAAATAGGAACCATGTCCTCAATAAACATATACAGTAGAGCCCAGATTTAACGAACTCGGGAATAACAAAAATAGCGATTTAAAGAAAGGATTTTTTGGAACCTTCAAAAAATAACAAAAAATTGTGTTAAATAACTAAGTGACTTTGATAAAATGGAATATTAATTGTAATTTAAGCCTTTAAATGTACTAACACTGACCAGAGTGTATACTTATTTCTCCGTAGAAAAGCTTAAACCATACGTCGAGAAACAAAAAAAATTCATTAAATTTAGTTGAAAACTTTGGCCGCGAGAGCGATTATGAGATACGAACGCGCAGGCGTGGCCAAGCGAGTGCCGCTGTGTAGCATAACAAACATGCACCTAGATCCTCATCTCGACGGCTGGCGAGTGAACGAACATCTAGGTACCCAGTCTCCACAGCGCGGCGGTGGACAGCACAAGAACTAATTCACCGATAGTGTTTCGCGTCTCCATTAAAATGCGCTGCAGTGCAGCATGCTCTCTTGATTAATTCCATTACCAACAGAATGCAGTGGTGTGTAGTTTGATTACACTCGCATCCCGTGATAAAACAAGCGAGTTTATTAAAAAAAATTTAATGTTATTTATGCAGATTTTTTACAACAAACTTATTACCGTAATCGTAAATAATTTGTTTCACAGATGCTAAAAAAACGATCGAGTGCTAAGTATTTTTAGCGAGCAAACAAACGAGTTTGTTTCACCAGCACGACTGTATACAAGCTACAATGGCCGCCGCCGAGCATATTTAATTATTATTTTATTGTTGTCTCGCAAACTTTTGATTCAGTTTTCATAATTTTTTTTACAATTTGTTACGGGAATTTCCTTAATTTTGTTGTGGAACGGGTGGGAGAGAGACGGAAAGCTTGACAGCTCGGGCGGCGTTAGTCATCAATCACTTCTCATGTGTTGATAGCACACAAGGGTGGCCTAACTCACCATGCGCAAGCTCGCCGAGCGTTGCACTGAAAGTTTTGAAGGCTTTTCGCTTTTTTTTTTCCCCACGACTGTGGCTTACCTGTTGACGGTAAATGTGTTTTGGTATTGTTCTGAGCCTATATGCCTTTTTAAAATTACCTTAAATTCCGACAAAACATGTGCTAGGAATTAACTTTTTTTATTTGGGGGGGGGGGGGGAAGTTAGAAATAACAAAACAATGATTTAGAGTAAATATTTTCGGGTCCCATGGCATTTCATTAAATCGGGGTTCTACTGTACAGTTAAAAGTAATATAATGGACAGAGGTAAAAGTACTTGCAGATGATACTTGTAAATAGGTACACACACACGAAGGGACAGCACAAATTTTTCCGCAGAAGCGCGGTCACGACGTTTCGCCAATAAGAACTGGCTTCCTCGGGCAGCAAGACATGGCATACAGTAAAAAGTGTGAGCAGAAAATCTGATCTGTGGATGTCTCCAAGACTTCCATAAAAATATATGTCAGTTCATTTAGCGCATGCACAGATTGTGCGAGAAAAGAACACAAATCTGTTGTGCATATTACAGGGGAGGAACACCATAGCTTACAGAAAAAAAAAAATTATATGCCAAATGCTAGAGATTAGTGAAATGAACATTTAAACAATAAAAACTGTATTGGCACAACAGAATGAAAATTAATGTTTCAAATATTTTAAAATTATTATTGACAGATAACTGGGTGTTGACAAACATGCACTTATACAATAACTGCTACCATTTCTCACCGTTCCAATGTACTGCACTGCACAGCAACCTAATGGTACATTTAAACATTTATTTTACAAAAACACATTGTCACATAACTAACTTACTTATGTTCTAAATGTTAAGCTACGTACATTTGTTTCTGATTTGTTATAAGAATATTTATAAAAGTACAGGTGCACCATCCTTTATCCAAAATCCGAACATTTCTGAAATCAGAAAATTTTTTCGAAGCTTTAACGGCAGAGATATTGTTTGCAGTTGAGTGTGGCAAACTCAAGTCACGATCGCGTAACTCGTGCAAGCGAGTGACTTGGCAACACAGCGTCAGCAAGGCTGACAGCACTGTCTGCTTCTTGTTTACAAGTCTTACGTCTGCTTTTCAAAATGTTTTGAAAACAAAATGAGCAACCTGATTCAAATAGTGTATATGTACATTATCAGTAGCAATGAATCACTTTAACTAATGAAACAGTAAGCAAAAATTAAAATTTTAGAGAAGTGAAAGTACTTTTAGAAACGCCTTATCATAACTACAGCACCAAACACTTACCTGTGATATTGGAGTCACAACCAAGGAGTCCATACCAGTTTTAGAGTTGTAAACCTTCTGCTTGACAAACCCTGGGTCCACCACATAGTAAATGCCATCTATTGTAAGAGACGTTTCAGCAATATTGGTTGCAATCACAACCTACAAACCACAATCAAATTAGCATCATTACTTTCTATATACTAACAATACTATATTAGTAAAGTTCACAACAAAAAATTAACTTTATGAAAAACAGGTGTAATATCACAACAGGAGTTAGTGCATAACAAACTACACTAGACCCCCGATTTTACGAATACTCACGGTTCCTCTCATCGCATTCGTAAAATCGCTACCTTCGTATATTCAATAGCAGCTTATTTTTGCCCCCTAACCCCCCCCCCCTTAACAGAAAATTTTAAAATTGTATTTTTTCTGCAAAGTGTCTCTAGGCCCCGACTTCTGAAGCATTTTGCGGGAAATTAATTAACGTAATAATGTAAACATAAATTGATATTAGTAGCCAGACGTCACACTGTTGAGCGGTAGATATGACCGACCCTTGTCCCCAAAAAATGAGAAAAACGAGATTCCGAGTGTCTTCTCTTGAGCGAATAGCCTGACTCCCGTAGCATTTAACGGAAAAATAACGCAAGTGATAGTTGAAATATAAATTTATATCAATAGGCAAGACGTCTTACAATCAAAAGAACACCGCTAAACAATAGATATGACCAATCCTTTTCCTAAAAAAATGAGAAAATCGAGATTCCGAGTGTTTTCTCTCAAGCGAATAGCCCGACTTCCGTAGCATTTAACGGAAAAATAACGCAAGTGATAGTTGAAATATAAATTTATATCAATAGGCAAGACGTCTTACGATCAAAAGAACACCGCTAAACAATAGATATTATCGACCATCGTCCTAAAAAAAAGAGAGAAAACCGAGCTGCCGAGTGCCTTCTCACAAGCGAATAGCCCGATTTGCGTAGCGTTTAATGAAAAAAAAAGTCTGCATTCCTTACTACTAAAATGCCCTTGTAAAATATTTACCAAAGAACGAAGGAATAAGCGGATGTATTTATTCATTGCGCAGTTTTATATAACTTAACGTAAAAACATACCCTCGACGTTGTTGATGAATTGTACGAGAACGTAGATACTAGTAGAGTGCAGACCAGACAGATAGCGTAACTGTAACGAACGTTAACAAGATGGCAGATAGATAGCGGCACCGTAGCATATACCGACGTTGTTCCAAAAACGCCATTTTGTGACGCGTCGAGAATTACATGTATAAGAGATTGAAAATAATCACTTTCACAGTCAGTAAATGTGGTAAAAATAAATTAGGAGTTCCGGAATTACGTATTACATGAATGTCTATTTATTTTCCAAGTTCGACATACCCGGAGACAAATGTTTCTACATTTGGGAAATAGGTAGTGCTATTATCATGCTCATTTGTGAAACGCACGTTTTACGACACGCAGTAATGCATTGTTTAAGCAAATTATGCGCCAAGTTAATTGTTTTAAGTACGTATGGTGTTAACGCAATAAAGAAAAATGGCACGCTATTATTTATAGGGTTCGTGTAAAAAAGTAAACTCATTCGGCGCGAGACGAGAGAGATATAAGACGTCGTGAAACAGCCTAGAAGGAGGCTGTACTATAGTTAAATGACCATATGCGCATGCGCTGGAACTTTGCGTCTATAGTACGACCTAAATATAGATCCTAATATGTCGTACTTGGAGACAGGCCGGCCGGTTTGGCACAGGCGGCGCCGCCACCGCGCGGTTTTCAAACTGTCACTGCCACATTTTTTAACGGATTTTCGCTATTTTTGTTTTATTTTGAATATTGTGACTTACCAAGTAATAACTGCAACTCTACAATTAATATTTTAATGCCGTGAATTATATACAGTATGTTTTATTCATTGTCAACATAATTCCTTACAATTTTTTTGTCACATTATTTTGTTATTATTTTAGGGTTCCTGAGATTGTATTCGTAGAATCGCTACCTTCGTTAAATCCAGGGTTCGTAAAATCAGGGGTCTAGTGTATAATTACAAATTCAGTACAGTAGAACCTGTTTGGTTTGAATGTTTATAATTTGAATTCATATTTGATTCACACTTTTTCCTTGGTCATTTTGATGTTGTCTAACAAGCAACAAATAAAATAACACGTAATTCGAAATAATTTTTTAGTATGTACAAAAGACAAGCACATGTACTTACGTGTTGGTACTCGACAGATACACACAAATACAGAGGACGACACAAAACTGCGGAAGCGCGTATCTCGATGTTTAGCAGCTTAGAGCAGTTTCTTTGGGCAAAGAGGCATGACTGACTGGGGTGTGGCTGTCGATGCACCAATGCTGATGCACCTAGCGGCGAATGGTTGAACTGATAATGAGGCGGGAGATTCAAAAGCGTCATGTTATGAGGAGATGCAAGTGAAATGGTTTTGGGAAGATGACTGTCTGAGGATGTTATCTTATACTGAAACCTGGTGGTTGCCTGGATTAGTAATGTACTAATAAGCTAGTTCCCATTGTCTGAGTTCAAAACTGTTGTTTATAGGTGGCAGGACCCTCACCACTCTAGTGCTGTAGCATGAGTAAAAGTTTTTGCTATAGTGGGCTGCATAGGCAGCAACTGGTTTTTACTGTGGGTTGATATCTTTACTTGCTATGGCTTGTATGGTGTCTGCTCTGTGGCCATTCATTCTCTGTTTGAGAGTGTTGGTGGTGAGGCCAAAATATTCATCGTCACAATGTTTACACTGTAGCTGGTAGATCAAGTTTATGGTAGCACAACTGTAACTGCCTTGGATGGGGTAAATGTGATTAGTTAGCCTGCTGTTTGATGTAGAGGGCTGGTGGATGGGGCAGGAGCCGCAACTTGGACTGTTGCAGGAATGGGAACCTTTGAAATTGGTTGTAGCGTCGGTAGCTGTAGAAGGTGGGAGTTTGGGGCATACTAGTTTGTTGCGAAGGTTGGGTGGTCAACTGAAAACTAGCCTAGGTGGTTTGGATAGAAGGTTTTGTGTTTGTGAAGAGGAGGACAAGATTTTGTAGCCCGAGTTCAGAATGGGTCAGAGTTTTCCTAGGCCTTCATGATATTGTACCATCAAGGAAATGTCAACAATTTGGCTTTGGTAGTGTTACTGGTATTGGAGGTGCTCATTGGGTAGGGTAGCCTCTGTCTGTGAAAGCTTTGGCTATCTGTTGGCACTGTTTGTTACGATCACTGCGAGTAGAACATATGCAATTCGCTCTGGTGGCAAGATTTTAAGGTAGTGACTTTTTGGCATGGTATGGGTGACATACGTTGAAATGTAAGTATTGAAGGTTGTTTGTTGGTTTTGTGTGTACTGAGGTGTGAATGATGCCATTATGTAGTGTCAGCTCGACATTCAGGAAAACTGCATGTGTTTTGGAGAATGACCAGGTGAAGTCAAGTGAACTGTGGGTATTCAAGCTACTTAGGAAGAGGATTAGCTGATCTTCTGTTGAGGTCCATATCTTGATGTCATCAATGCACCTTATCCAGCAGTACGGTGGGTTGGGCTGGTGACTGAGGAAGTTGTCCTCTAGTTTGCCCATGAACAGGTAGGCATGAGGGGGGGGGGAGGCAAGCGGGCGCCCATGGCCATGCCCTTGATCTGGAAGTAGTGTTTGTCTTTGAAACGGAAGCTGTTGTTGCTGAGTGTTAGTCTGGCTAGTTCCCCCAGACACGCAGTGGATGGTTTGCTGTTTGAAGGTCTTTGGTTGAGGTAATATTCTATGACAGATAGACCAGATGTGTGGGGAATGTCAGTATAGAGAGATGTGACATCTGTGGTGACCAGATAGGCATCTTGTGGTATGGAGTCTAAATATCGGAAGTGTTTCAGGAAGTGGTCGGTGTCTTTGACACAGGAAGGTAGCTGTTGCACCCAAGGTTGCAGTTTTGTACGTCTACCAGGGCAGAGATTCTTTCTGCCGATACTGGAGACAATTGGGCATCCTGGTGGTGGTAGTGTGGGTAGAGGTAGAGGACTGGTGTGGTGGGGTTTGTTGGGGTGAGCAGTTTGACTGATTCATCTGACAGACCTTGGAGAGAACCTTGGCTCGTTAGGTACTGGTTTATGGATTGGTTGAACTTGACTGTTGGGTATTCCTGCAGAGGTTTGTAGGTGGATGTGTCATTCCGTTGATTCTCAGCTTCTTGGATGTAGTCTGTTCTGTTGAAGAAGACAGTGTTGCTTCCCTTGTCAGCTGGTAGGATTATAATGTAGATGTTGTTCTGAAGGCCTCTGACGGCTTTTCTTTCTTGGTAGGTTATGTTGTCCTTGTGTGGGACAGAGCTGGCCAAGTTCAGGTCAGAAATGTTGACAGGAATGAAAGAGATGAACTGCTCCAGTGGGTGTGAAGAGGGAAGTGACGGAGGATCACAGGTGGAGGGGGTGCAAACTTCTTCAGGCCTGGGTCAACAGGGTTGCTGTATTGGCTGGATGTGGGAAGGTTGTCAAAGAAATGCTTAAGTTTGAGGTTACTTATGTAACTTAAGAAATCTTTTACTGTGGTGAAATGGGCAAATTTTTTTATGGAGGCCTTTTCTCAGGATACTTGTTTCTACATCAGTGAGGTTATGGTCAGACAGGTTCAGAAGCTGAGATTTTGACTGGTCAGTCTGCTGTGTTCCTAGGGCAGTTTTGTGAGGGAATGTTTTGGAAGGGTTAGTGTGGTTTGTGCTGGTGTAGGCAGGCTGAAGACTGATGCAAGGCATGGTTTTTGGCCAATCAGGGGTGGTGGCTTTTTAATCTCCCACCTCATATCAGTTCAACAATTGGCTGTTAGGTGCATCGGCAGCCACACCGCAGTCAGCCACGTCTCTTCGCACGAGTAAGCTGCTCTAAGTAGCAAAACGTTGTGATACGCGCTTCCGCGAATTCTTTGTCCTCTGTATTTGTGTGTATCTGTCAAGTACCAACATGTAAGTACTTGTGCTTTTGTCTTTTGTACATACTAATACCCTACCGGCCTCTTCCTACCATTTATATTGAAATAATTTTTTGGTAATTTGAAGAGGAATATCTCGTAAATCATGAAATCAAAATGGTGGTGTTGTATACGTAATTGCATTCTTCTCAGCTGTATAAACAAAGCATATACTTTGTCAGCCGACACTATCATGCTCAGTCATAATCAATTTAAATGGAATTCCATTAACTTGACACCTTAACATTGACTCAACTTGCAACTATCTTAACATAATTATTATTGCAGTTTACTACATAACTCCAAACAGCACTTCACAACAAACAACAGCAGCAATGTAATTAATAAATTAGTTTGAGTATCAAATACAAGTGTGGTATTTTCTTGGTGGTGTTTTCAAGGTTCAAAACAATAATGTGATAGCAAAATTTTAAAATTCAGTACCATTCTGCTTAATTTTGCCACCCCAAACTCTACATTGGTTATATCTCACTTGTATGTATGTTTACTCATTCTTCACTTAACATTTGTTATACCCAATACATCTCACAAAAAAAAAATAGAAAATTTAAACTGTAATTTTACTATGCCTAGGCATATAGAACCACAACAACAACAAAAAAATTACAACATTCTTTACTTATTTCCTTGGCACACTTGCCTTACATTCTGCGACCACAGCTAAATTTCACCTCTATTCAGCTTTTCTTAATATCAAACTTCAACAATGCTCAAGAGCAATTAAGGCCAGATTAGCATACACTTTTACAAAGGTAATTTACCTCCAAGGTATTTAATAACCAACTTAATTGACACCATCAATACCTCAACTGCTTATTATGATCAACCCTGAGAATAACACTAATAATACCAAATTATTACAAATGGCTTTGCAACTAATACCATTATTTTATTTATTCAAACTAATTTTGTTCACAATCACATATTTCCTTTGAAAGACGACAAAAACAATATATAAATTGATATATAGCAGCACGCATATTTTCAACTCACATTATCAACTTAAATACACTTGAAAACATTAATTTTTTTTAACAAAACTTCCAAACCAAAACACATAATTATTTATTACTTATTAATCTCTAATACCGGGAGGCTGCACCATGACCTCTTACCACTCAAACAAATCACTACTTCATCAATTCACACAACATATACTCTATAATTACTTAAGGCGTACCGATTTGCACCACAACGAGGCACCCTGTCACCAAGCATAAAACAAATACCTGCCTATTTGCACTACGATGAAGCGACAATTCTACAAAAATCATCATCTTCCTCAATATTAAACACAGGGCCAGCCTTATTTGCTCCACGACGAAGGCTCCCGAATCAACTAAACCTCACAACGTCGACGATTCTTCTTACTCAACAAAGGATTCATACCTCCATTCACTCACCTTCTCCCACTACAACCACTTCCTCCTTCCATTACTCCTTTGCAGCACTACCCTTTACATTTAATAAAACCCACAATTATACTATCCAGTTTCTAACCTCAAATTCATTCTAACCTCAAATTCATCTCATTAACTCCCTTGACATCTTTCCTAGGGTTCTGCGAAGCTTCGAGAACCTCGAATCTCGAATCGAATCTCGTGTGATTCGACGAATCGAATCGCAGTTAAAAAGATTCGATTAACTCAATATTAAAATATCCACACTTGGCGGGAACCATTTCGTAATCAGAATCAGCACCTCGCTTAAGACGTTCCCGCAAAATACGTATTCCCAGCTAAGACGTTCGG
>PNEQ01037105.1:0-30897 GCA_003012365.1 Medauroidea extradentata
GTTCTTCAGGTAATAATAGTGCTTGTGGTATGTCAACACTGCTAGGTGTGGTTACATGAAATTGCTTTAAATCGTTCCATAGTTGCTTTGAATCTTTGTGTATATTAATTTTGTTATGAAAAAAATTTAATTTACTATGACGAATTGTATATTTTACTTTGTTTCGCAATGTCTTATATTTTGCGAAGTCTTCGTCTGACCGTGATTTTAAAAATGTCTTCTTAGCGGTGTCCCTTTCTTTCATTCGTAGGCGAATTTCTGATGTCAGCCATGGTGCGTTTCTTTGATTTTTATGTATTCTAGTACGCCGTAGAGGCGCCTGCCTGTCAAACAAGTCGATAAGAAGGATATTAAATTTATTTAATTGTTCTGTTGCTGACTTGCATTCACGGATTCCCTCCCAGTTTATTTCACAGAGATCTTGAAGGAACGAAAATTGATTGAAGTTTTTATAATTACGTACTAATTTAGTGCCAGGATTGTGTTCTGGAAGTGGGAATGCGTATGTCAAACACTGTAAATTGTGGTCAGTAAACCCGATCATTTCGTTCTGACCACATGTTAGCACTTTTCTCTTATCTTTTACTATGACAATGTCGATTAGTGTTTCAGTGGTGAGAGTTATTCTGGTAGGCGACTTGATCATTTGGCAAAAACCGTATGTGTCAAGAACTTCATTTAAATATTAGACATCCGAGTTTTTAGTTTTTAACATATTGATGTTGAAATCGCCTAAAACGATTACATCGTCATAGGTTTCTAACATTATTGATAATATGTTTTCTAGGGCGTGCAGGTCTTTATATGGCATGTTTGGTGGTTTATATACGACTCCAACAGCAATAACTCTGTGTATATGATGTACCTCTAACCATAACTGTTCGATGTTACTTGAGTCTAACTGTGTATGTTCTATTTTTCTAACGTGTAAGTTACTTCTTACGTACATAGCAACTCCACCTCCTGTTCTGCCAATTGTTCTATCTTTTCTAATTATATTGTGCCCATCTACGTTCAACAGCGTTGATGGTATACCAGGACGTAGCCAACTTTCAGTAACAGCAAAAATGTGAGTATGATTATTGTCATTGATGATATCACGCACGTCGTTAACGCAACGCATAAGGGAACGAACGTTCAGGTGGCAAATATTTATGTGAGTTCCAGTGTTTACAAACTGCAGTTTCCAGGGTGAGTTCCGCACATTACCGGGGGTGGCTAAACTGGTTTGAGATGGAGGGGGGTGTACCACCACAAGTTGCTGTGTCTTCCGAGAATGACGAGCAAACGACTGGCCTTGACTATCCAGGGTGGACAGCGGAAACTCCTCTAAGGGCTGCACAAACTATGACAACACTCCAGCGAATCTCATTCCCAGTGTTTTTATCGCAACGTAAATTTAATGGCATATAGTTGCGGTTACCCAATGTGTAAAGTCGAGAAATGTATAATGATGTCTTCAAAATATTACGTGATATACACAGTACATACAATACAATATAAAATATTATAAATACGTACATTTTAGTGATTGTTAAAATTAAACTTACGTACTAAGCATTGATCTATTGGTATTAAGTAATAGATGAACGTTGCAAGAGATGAAAGAATGGTTAAATGAAATAAGATTTAAATCTAAAGAAAATAAACTAATTAAAATTTACTTAGGTTTAGTTTCAAGTTATCAAGAATGTGTAAAAAAATTAACGCATGAGTGAAGCTTTATAAGGAGCTACCTTGTTAAAAAAATGTCTCGTTAATTTCAATCAGGAAAAACATACATGAAAAAACGACATGATTACAGTAGTAGTACCAGGTAAGGTTAGACATAAAATATTTTGTTGTAGTATTTCAAATAATTTTGTCCTTGAGGCTTGAATTCCCAACATTTATTCTAATAATAATTTATAGCAACTAGATGTCACTGTGCTGTTCGCAGGCAAGACGCAAAGTACCATGGTTGTCAATATTGACGAGTGTGCCTCTCTGGGCTATCCTGATCACAAACTGTGGCCAATCGTGGGCCTTCTACACTCAGCTAATGGACCTACCCACCTACATGAAGAACATACTACATTTTGACATCAAACAGGTATGAGTCTTTCTGATGCATGTAAATCTTTAGTGTATTGAAGTTACTGAACACACAGTTTCTGTATCTTTGTTTTATTTTCTCTCATTCATTTTGTATGGTAATATTACAGTCATTTTGAGTTAACTTAACACTAAGAAAGTTAGGATTGTGATTTATTTTTATGCAAATTATGCTTGAAATTGTATGTGCTGATTTAAAACCATGCAGCTTCATAATGTCTTTTACGTGACAATATTTTATGTTGGGTAAATAAGTTGCTCGGAGATATAGATATTATGTTATACAAATTATAGATATTTGGTTACACACATTAGGTTTAAAAAAAATTATATTCCAGACAGTAACAACATAATTACAGCTTGCATGGTGAAAGTACATTGACTTGCATCAGGAGTTACTGCAGTGTACTGTATGTTTCCTCAATATCACTGAACCACATAAATTGAGCAGTACGAATGGATTCTGTCTCAGATGATGCTACAGAATGCCCCACATGAAATAAATCAGAGGAAATTTGTTTATAACTCATGACTCGACGCAGCCCTTCTGCGTTTGTGGTAGGTCGTCTCTGAGGGAGAGTGTAAGAGGAAGCCTGTGCCGGCTAAGACGGGCTGTGTCCCTCGGAGATTGGGGGGTTCGGCCCGAGGCGTGCCTCAGTGAGTGAGCTGAGGGGAGCCACGCTCGGATCATACAGAAGGGGGCGGAGTGCCTCACTTAATTGGGTCAGGTTTATATATCACTCACCTGGTATTTAAAATAATTCCCTCAGCAATCGTTGCTTCCGTTCGCTCAGGGGTTTAGGGTCCTGTCTTGCCTCGTTCCTAAGTTGCTGTACGCGTCTGTGCGCAGAAGGGGCGTCTTGGGGCGAAGTCTTGAGTGGACTTAGTAGTGCTGGTGGCCTGCGGGCCATGCGGCGGAAGATCCTGCTAAGACAATTCTTATTACGTTTACGCGCACGCCGCTTCTTAGGAGGCAAGTTTTGCTCGTTCGGGCTGGGGCGCGTGAGCGCACGGTGTTGCTCACGACAGAAATCCTCAAAGGATAGTTAAGGCCCTGGTACCTTTTGAGGGGAAGGTATCAACAGTGGATTTGGCGTGGGTGATCGGACTTGTTGTCGCCTTTCACGGGCGGCCCTCTCTCTAGGCTCGTGTAGAGCACTGATATCGCTAGCACTAATATGTATTTCTAGCATCTCCTGGGCGTTACTCATTTAGGGAAAATCAGATACAAGATCAATAAAATAGGATGTACTGCTAGAACGGATATATTGTATCCCAGATTGCACACGAGTTACACGCACTATACACAAGTCTTTATGGCACAAATTATACACTGAATTACGTAATGGCTCTTAATTAAACATACACTGATCCATATACTCGGATGCTGGTTGATAATTCACGGATACTTTATAATTACGCGCCCCGATACATGTGGTACTTCCACAAAAACCATAGATATCACGATACTTCCGGTGGTAGCGCACCGCGTGGTGGCTAGAGTGTAATGCAGGGTGTGTTCCCTTTTATACCGCGACGCGGGAGAAATGCGTGACAACGTCCCTTTTGTCCGTTCCCTCGGCACAGCCCTAGTAGTGTATAGGTAAGAGAGGTGAGGGACTCCCTTAGGCAAGAAGTCACCTTGGTAGGGGGGGTGGAGGGTTTCCCTTTGCAAGAAAGCGCCTCTAGGATAGGTGAGGGACTCCCTTAGGCAAGAAGTCACCTCGGTAGGGGGGTGAGGGTTTCCCTTTGCAAGAAAGCGCCTCGAGTATGGGTGAGGGACTCCCTTAGGCAAGAAGTCACCTCGGTAGAGTGGAGGGCTCCCTTCGCAAGAAGCAGGCTCCAGGGATTCGGGGGGCTCCCTTTGCAAGAAGCCAGCCCATAAGGTGGGTAGGTGTAGAGTGTGTAGTGTGCCGAGAGTCGGGAGCCCAGAGAGCTGCCAGCGTACTCTGAAGAAACTGGAGCCAGCGATCCCCTTATATACCCGGAGTTAGGGGGTCTGGGTGGGAAAAAGTCCCGTTAAGTGGGTGGTAAGATGGCGGAGGCAGTGGAAGGGCTGTCTGCTGCTGCAGGGTTGCCATCCTAACACCCACGCATTTCTCAAAAACAAAACACGTGATCGGGAAATATGGCGCTTAACTTCCCTGCAGGTCTCAAAATTACAATTACGATGCCGTGAAAATAAAACTAACGTTACGTTTACACTTTTAAAATACAATACACACTTCAATTATTTACAGAACCCTTTTATGCACGTAAAAACGTGTCTATTATTATTTTACGTCTCTTTGCCGTATTTCAGTCTTAGCATTGGCAACTGTGGTTATTATTTACAAAACACGTGGCACATATTTATAACCTTAATTTTTCCCGTCTCGGGACGTTATTATGACATCAGGTAAGTACAATAACATGGCAAACCCTCTTACGTCTACAAAATATGGCATCAGAAAATTACATTAATACAAGTGAGACCTGAGGTGCACTAGTGAGGCCTAACCTCAAAAAGGACAAGCTCGGGAGGCGAGCGTCTAAGCAAATAGCAATAGCGGTGGGGCGTCACTCATTTAATAGTATTATCTTTGATACATACATATTTGGAACATATTGCCGTATTCAGTTTGAAATGATGTTCAGAATGATTTCTATGGGCTATTGTCCTCAAACTACTTATGTTCTTGATAGTCAAACCTTAACACACACAAAAGTTAACTTAAAATATGTTTGTACAAATAACTTACAATTTCCTCTTGTTCTGTGGGGAATCCTTTAGATGTATTATCAAGCAGAGCTGTTTCTCGTAAAGTTTGACCACTTGTGTAATTGTTAAGACTATGGGTGGTGTTCATAGTAATCTTGAGTTGAGACTGTGGCATGTTCAGTGCACACATTATCTGGTATGAAAACTGAATTCTTGAACTCAATTAACGAGTTGTTTGCGTCTTGAATACAGTTGCTTGGGCTTGAAAAGTTATGAGAGGCATGGACTCATCTTATCCTCTTCGCTAACATAAACTATTCTCAAACTGTTCGTAACTCGGCAATATGGGACGGTGTGTATTTGATCACTTCAGCAATTTCAATGATAGCGCATGAGTGGCATTTTGAGGTGGGATTGATGTATTCTACTAACAATTTAATTCAGCATTTTCTTACAGTGGTGCAAATGTGAAAATGCATAAATTACAATATACATTGGAACAAAAATGGCAGCGTATTATTAGAAAGTATATAATATATTTTTGGTTAGATCTGTGATTAGAGCAGGGCTGCCAGCAAATCTAACTTCAAAATCCTGTAATTAGCATTTAAAAATCCTGTAAACTCCTATAATATTTACAACGTAGGTTTACATACTTTTCTGAAGTAGTTTTAGAAGAGTGGATCTAGAATTTTTATAGCAAAATTAGTATGGACTAAATTATTATATTAGCTGTTAAAAAATTGAGATGTTAGCTTGCACGAAACAATCTACTGCTATTGTTTTTATAAATTGAATGTAAATGTATGCATTTCTCAATTTTTGTCTACAGTGTGACCATTTCTCAAAAAAATTAAGGTAAAAGATTTCTAGGGTGCACAATAAACATGAAAGAATTTATGAATCTAGTTAATCCGTTCATGTGTATCACTTTTTAAAAAAGACAGGTGTTGGAAATATCTGTGAATGACTGATTTTTTTCCGTATGTCAATTTTAACCTTTGAATATCCGTTAAAACAGATAAAATCCTTTAAAACTGCAGTTCTGGAATAGCATATAGAATGCAGTATAGTTTTTCGTTAAAATGGAGCACAGTTCGTTAGTCTAAAAAAAAAATATAGTTTCATTTGCTGCAAAAGAACATTGTTAGTATTACTTTTATACATTACTTTTAAAATTAAATTGTAGCTGTTTTAAACAGTGCACATTTATTTTTTCAGCTGCCGTAGAATTGTTTTACAATATTTCGTCTCCATACAGTAAAAAATTACAAATACATATTATTAACTTTCTTCGTAGCTGTTAATTTACATTTACAGGACATTGATTAATAAATGTGGTGTATATAGTGTATCTTGCAAAACACTTTTTTTCCTGCTATAAGATGGCTTTCTCAGTTTAGCCTTAGATCAAGAATCTGCAAAAATATTTAATAGTTGTTTGTGGGCTGTTCCCCTATCGAGCACCACTTATGCACACGGGGTTTATGGGTTTGTTTGTGGGCCGCAAATTAAAGTGTTTAAGAAAACCACCCTTAGTGCTGCAAAGCGTGTATCAAATTTGTGCCCTCAGATTATTATTATTATTTTTTTTTCTTTTTTTAAATATTTGTATTTGCAAGTGAATATACATGAATGTTTTATTTTTTGTGTTTCAGAATAGCATCTTAACATCGCTTCCTTCCCTTAGTGGTTGGTTGTTGGGTATAGTCTTTAGCTACCTGGCAAGCTGGATGCTTCATCACAACTATATCTCCATCCTTAACTCTCATAAATTGTTTAACACCATTGGTAAGTTGCACATGATGTTTGCTGGTCATATTAAGATACGTACCATAATTTTTGGAAGGGCTATGTGTCCGTGTGTACACACACTGGACATTTGAATAATGTATCGTACTGGCTGCTGACAGCTGATAGTCTTGCTTGTGTTCCTCTGGGAAAGGGGAAGGTGGGGTGCTTGTCTACCACAACATCAGTTGCGAACAACAGATTGCAGCAATTTGTTACACTGAGTCTGAAATTTTAACACAGAAAAGGTGAGAGATAATTGCAGCTTCTGGATTCTCGGAAAAGGGACAGTGTAGTCATGTTTGATCTATGTTTGCCTTTTTCCTCAGTGAGCTGTTTTAATTACGTTGATTGCCTATTGTCCAGAGGAGATAGGAGACATTGTGATCCATTCAATTAAGAACATTCGTTATTCTCTACATCTCTCTTTTTTGTAGTCTTTCAGCTGGTGTACAGTCTTTTTTTGCATGTGACTTCACCTGGATGCAGTTTTAAGTGGTAACTTTGTACTTTTATGAGTGAATGATAAAGGTCAAATTATGATACATGCCATAAGCAACTCAAAAGTTTCTGAAATTTAACCACTAAAACTAATTTTGAAAACAGGTTATTTTAGCCTACACACAGACACATCATACAAGCATATGTAGCAGTTTTTGAAAACCCATATGTTTCCTTAACATTCTGCATAGCGTGCAGAAACTTAAGAAAGTGTTACCTATAAGTTTATCACTGTATCACAGTCCAGCTTGCAGTCATGCAACACACTGCTTTTGTCACTCACTATCTGAGTAAGCTAGACTAGCAAGCTAAGTGCCGTCATGACTGTGTTAAAAAAAAGTGTTATTTTGCACTTATTGTGTTTGTATCTGTAAGTACCAATCTGTGAAAACTTGAGTCTCATTTTCTTTAAAAAAACTTACTCATTTGCACTAAGTTTAAAATTTGCAGTAAGTTTAAAGGGGAAATGGTGCATTAATGTCTTACATTTCACCACTGTAGTGCAGTACTTTTAATAATAATATTCTCCTACCAACTTTTTAATTTGCAAGTTATTAACTGGCTTCTTTACTTTGACTTTTGCTGAAAAATAAGAAAATATTACAGTGTAGCAGAAAACAGAATACAAAGGGAAGTACTGGTAGTATCTACAAATTTAAAATGGGGTTCTAGACTGTTATTTAGAGTGTGACATGGAAAAACTGTCATGAATGCCATCTTAAGAGTTATAAATTGGAAATACAGTATGTTGGTGGTAAATTTAAAACTTTTGTTGACCATTTCTGTTAATGGATTAATGTAACTGACATAACTTTGTCTGGGATTTTTTTTTGTTAGTATTAAGTTATCTGGTTTGTTAGAAAGGCACTGCAGTCACAGTCTGAAATTTACAGCAAGTGTAATTTTATACGATAAGTCTTAATTAACATGTCAAAAGTTTGTGTGCAAAGACTGACGTCCCACTTTACAGCGTCTGTGGTGCCGTCCCTGGGGCTGGTGGCAGTCGCCTGGGTGGGCTGCAATCGGGAAATGGTTACCATCCTGTTGGTGGTGACAGGAGCATTTGGTGGTGCTTCGTACGCTGGCAACCAGATGAACCACATGGCACTCAGCCCGCACTATGCGGGCACCATGTATGGCATCACCAATGCAGCTGGAAATGTGTGTGGCTTCCTTGCACCCTACGCCATAGGACTGATGATAAATGGGAAGGTAAGTCACTTTCAGATGTGTGAGGTTTAGGTGTAATAAATAAATAATATTGTGTGGGGTGTGTACCAGAGGGTAGGGCATCACAACTGTAGAGATACTGTACAGACTTCTAAACTAAGTAGTTGGTCAGTAGGTATCCATCTTTCCCGTAGGGGTGATATGAAATGAGGCCCTTATAGGAGCAGCAACTGAATGCAAGTGTGGGGAAAACGGGAGTTCCTTGGAAAACCTGCAAACTATTTGCAAAGGCTGCCATGTTTCCCACTTGCAAAAAATCACCATTGACTCTGCCATAAATATAACCCGGATTATTGTGGTGGGAGGTGATTGTTTCTTCTGACCACTACATTGCTGTGGATCCTTACTGTGATGGAACTTACCAGTGACGTGAGGTTGTTATGTTCTGTGGGTAAAAGTTCAGTAGAACCTCGTTAATACAAACCGTGTTAATACAAAGTTCTCATTAATATAAAGTGTTTTTCTTTGACCGTAGATTAAGATGAGAAATTGAATATTACCTTTGATGCTCCATAACAATTTTCTTTACTCATAAAACAATGTAATACCAAGTTTACTTGTTAAAGGCAGCCATTGGGGTAGTAATAATGTTTGTATTTTGGGTAAAAACAGCCTGAAAATATTTTCACAGAATTTCTTGTATTTTTGTAAACACCCGTTAATACAAACCTCATTATTACAAACTGCAAAATTTTCTGTTCCCTCGGGTTTGTATTAAAGAGATTTGACTGTACTACTGTTTGATGTATTAAATTAAGGTTGATACTTGGTTTTATCAACTGTCTTTACATATTTTAGTTTTCACATAACGTAATTTTCACATAATGTAGTTTTACAGACACAGTTTATATTATTAATGGAGGCATAAAAAAAGCTACCAGACCTACCTTTGGATATTACTTACAGAATTGTACTTGCAGAAGTTTAAACAAAAAACATACAGTTCTGTAGACATATTTTGCACAGTTGCGATGTTTTGCTGGCCAAACTGGCCTGTAAAGATCATCGTTGAGTTTTTGCTGCCACATTTGGTTGCAACCAATAAAATAACAGACTCTTGCTGATTGGCAGCATACATTTTAAATTTAATGTTTCTTTCACTTAGTAACAAAATTATTACTTAATACAATTGTGTAAAATTGGTTTAGAAACTAAAATGTTCATGTTTAGTTACTTGCAAATATTACAAGTGCAAAATGTTCTGTTAATTATAAAAAATGTAATATTTAAATTGGTTCCTGTAATGGCAGTGGGGTGGCACCACTGACGGGCGACGCTGGTAGTTCGCATGCGAAGTCGTTAGCAGTCGTTGGCAAGACGTAGTCCGAGATGTTGTGTTAAATGGCCATGGAGTATTGTGTTGTGTTCAAGATGGTGCCTCCCGGCAGTTAAAATTCGAAGTGCTGTATAAGTTTTGAACGTTGTAACTTCAAGTAATAAACCCCAAAATTTTCGAGAGTTCTGCCATTTTCATTCCTTGTGCTATGTTGTAAGAACCTATGCGTTTGATTTTTTTAATGTAATGCTGAGCTAGTCGTGGATGTGTGGCAGTGAGAAGAGACGCGCAACATCTTTTGTTCGTGTGAGACGTGCAACGCGCCACATCTTTTCGCCGCCCATCGTGGGGCTTTGACGCACCCCAATGTATTGGTGTATATAATATGATGGATTAGTAACGTGTTGTACACATTTTACAGATCACTATCATTTCTCAACTTCCACTGAATAAATTTTACTTATTAAGATTTGATTTAGTTATTTAAACAAATTTAGTGGAATCTCATCATAACAACTTTCAATGGCAACAAAAATTTTCTTTATAGCAGATTGATGTTACATCCACAAAATTTTGCATGCATTATTGAAGGATTGTGCATTATAATGTTTTTGTTATAGGGGAGATGATGTTATAAACCATTCTCTTTGTAACGAGCTTTCACTCTAGTATCTTTACATTGATGAAACTAACTTTAGTTCGCTATTACAGGTAAATAAGTCTGGGTTTGAAATGTAGTTCTGTAATAGCTAGGTGATTGAGTTGGGAAATTTAGTTGCAACAGTGTTTGGCTATTGAAGTTTATGTATTTCCTGTCTCCTGTAACTAAAGGTATTAAATGTCTTATGAATGTTTAATCAAGTTGTGAGAAACAGTTTCATTGAACTATGCTTTTTGCCAGGACACACTTACTCAGTGGCAGAAAGTTTTCTACATAGCTGCAGCGGTGAATGTTGCTGGCAGCATAGTGTACATTCTGTTTGCATCGGCCACGGAGCAATCGTGGAGCATAGCCGCAGCTAAGCAAGAGGAGTCTGATTCTGTGGAAGAAGATGAAGAAGACGATGATGAACCTCTGTGTGAGTAAGAATATTACATTCTGGAATGAAGTCAAATGCTCATTCTTGTAACAGTGAATTGTGCTGTAGGTTTGTGGTGTGAGGTATGAAGTTGCAATTTGAAACGAGGCACTTGGAATGCGGTAGCTGTTGCAGAGTACATCTTGGTATCCCCATTATTGAAGATGAGTTGATTTTCTAGATGTGAGGAATGTATTTATGTACTGAGGAAGGTCACAACTTGTCTGTTTCACTGTAGCAAGACTGTGATTCCAGTCCAGCTGCGACATATGTGTTCATAATTAATTAGGCTCAACAGTGTTGCATTTACCGCTTTGAACAACCACCGTGTTAAAAGAGGTTATGTCTCTCCCTTGTTCTGCTGGCTGAGATAATGAATTGTTCAAAGTGCAACTACGTACTATTTATTGTTTACCTTGTTTTAAAATGTAGGAACAACGCTTCAAACTTGTTAATTTATGTAGTCAGAAATATCAGAATATGTCTCGAGAACTACAATTTTTTATAAATTTATTTAGGGTTCTTTATTATCACGTACAACAGGACTGCACTCCTGTAAATATGGTTGTATATAGTAGGATAGTTATTACACAAGATGTCTGCCTCCTAATTTAATTACAGTGGCCTCATCTGAACTTTGTACTGAATCAGTAAACTATTTAAAAATTATTAGTGTGTGCATGAATAGACAATTCAAGCCGTTTTTCTTTTGTAAAAAAAAAAAATAACTGTTATAAAATTACTTATCAGCAGAGTCCAAAAAATTAGTTTCTGTATTGAAATTTGGGTTAGGTTTCTGGAAACCTGGACATAAAAATGTAGAAACAATGTAATTTGAGTTGGGCGAGACATCCACAACACACAGCTGAATTCTTCAGATGGCAGCACATACATGCATGTGTGGAAGTTACAGTAGTTATAAATGAACTATAAACGGACAGCATGGGAAACAAATCCAAGTACTATGGAAGTTTTTTAATCACAGGGGTGTTTATTATGTGTAATAGTTACATGAATTTTAAGCATGCATCATAAGATTATGAGAAGAATTTAAGGGCAAGACAGATGCCAGTTGAGCTCCTTGTTCTAAGAGGCAATGAGGGAGGAAGAGTCGACTTACATCATGTGCACTTCCAGATCCCAACTGCACTTGTATTCCAATAAAATGCAAATTACATCCGTGAGAAAAATGCCATTTTTTTACCTTTTTTATTAAGTTTTCCTTCTTAATGAAGTACTTTGTCCTTTCATTTATATTACTACACACTCAGTGTATGTTTTCCCGCTGTCTAGTGTTCTCGTCCCTTTGTTGTTTTACATGTGCTATCACGCTTTCCTGTATTTTCATATCTAGATTTCTTACTTACCATCAATTACCTACCATTCCACCTGCTAACCACGTCCAGTACATCTTCATTGTACATACTGCTTCTGTCTTTTGTACATATGGTAGGAATAAAGTCAAACATGGTGTCTATGTAGATAATAGTTTTACCTGTCCTGGACAAATATCATATTTAAAGAATAGTTCTTAATGAGATACTGGTATACATGCAGACACTGATTTTAAAACAGTGAGATGGTGCTACCTATCCTAAGTGCCATGTTATCCCATAGTGCTCCCTGCCATCATTGGAGCTATTCCACCCAGGGATAGTCAGGGTTGGATCCCCTCTGTTGCTGTGATACCTTCCACCGCCTCTCTTCCCAGTCTTTGGACCATGTCCATGAGCTACTCCTTTACAGTGGGAATCCCCCAATTGTTGCTTATTAACTGATTGTGTCTATGGTTTTAAGGCACATAAGCAAAAGTTCCCTTCCTTCTTGGATACCTTAGAGAGTGACAACAGGAGTCTGTCCACCTTGGTAGACTGTGTGGCTTACAGTCAACCGCAACATCTGGCAGAGGCTGTCAGCCCACCATGATCGAGGCCAGGCAAGATTTAGCTGCCGATGTCTACCAAGATAGGCAATGTCAAGCAGCATGTGCCACCCAGATAGGCAATACCAAGCTGCCTGTGTCCACCCAGGTAGGCAATACCAAGCTGCCTGTGTCCACCCATATAGGCAGTACAGTAGAGCACCCTTTATCCGGAATCAGGGTCTGCCCTCTTATGCTATCCATTGCTAGCTCGTTGCTTCGATTATGAATAAGAAGCCTTCCATGAAGGTGCTTTCTCTACCAAGTAGCAACAATGAAGTACCTCTATGCTGCTCATGCACCTGCTTATATACTCACAGTTAGGGGAGAAAATGTTTGCGAAAAGTTGGTTAGCTGACCTGCTGCTCATGCCTTTCCACTTACCCCTCCACTCTGCCACTGTGTGTACGTCGAAAGAGGGATGGCGTCTCGCTGGAAGTGCAGACATCTAGGTTGGAGATTATTTCCACCATGGTTACA
This sequence comes from Medauroidea extradentata, assembly GCA_003012365.1. Lineage (NCBI taxonomy): Eukaryota > Metazoa > Arthropoda > Insecta > Phasmatodea > Phasmatidae > Medauroidea > Medauroidea extradentata. Next base: position 13,074 of record PNEQ01037105.1, read on the forward strand.
TCGCTTGGTCTTCGGTTCACAGCAGACCTGGCACCCTAAATGTGTCGTGTGTCACTGCTAACATATTTTTATAATGGAGTGATGTCGTGCTGTCATTACACATGCAAGCATGGGGTCATTACCCACACAATATTCTGTTAAATACTTTATTTAAATTGCGTACGTTCTCTTTTAGTTGTATGCAACAAATATGTCATAAATACTGCACACATTCTGCATTTTAAATGTAGGCAGCTTAAGGGCACTGCCTGCCTGAGGACTGTGGTATGAACGAGGGTACATTTCACATGTTAAATTATAGGGCCTATTAGGTTGTAATCAGTAATTTTCTGCTATATGGGATTTAAATGCAGGAAAATAAATTAAAATATGATAGTACTTATTTGGTCATAGTTTTCGGAGTATGTAAAAATGCTCTAAAGGATCATACAGAAATTTAGGCTACACCGAGATAAACAAAAAGTTAGAAACTGCATATAGGTAGGTTCAACAGTATTTAGCTCCATCAAGTTTAACTTAAATATCCTTATCGTTGCTCACACCAGGGCTGTTTTGTCAGTTCGTGTTTACAAAGTAGGATGCATTTTTGAGGCCATTAATGATAGGTTGGGATGTGGGGAGTTAGAGATAAACCATTGGCTAGGAACTCTAAAGCTATTGGCCTGTTGTACAATGAACTATTTCAGTTAGGAAATTAATGCATAGATAAAGTACTTAAACTGCTGTATAATTCTGAGACAGGTGGATTACAACCCTGGATGATTTGACATGGAATGACCCTTTTGCACACCTATAGCTTAACAAACAGTTTGCTGGGAGGAAGGGACTACACACAGATGTGTTACTCATAATGCTGTGATGAAGCAGACCTTTGTTCTGATTCATTCATAATGACATAAGACTTGCAATTATTTCCCAGGACTAAAACTTTGCCAAGTTACATTGGATCTACAGTACAACATTACAGTACCTTGTAGGATATCCACTCTTATTCATCTTCCCTTGGTAAGTAATAACTCATAATTTATTCTATTTCCGTGTTGTTTATGTGAAGATAGATAGCTGCTAATGTAGCTGGTAGCTTGCTTGACTTTTTCTAATACAGATTTTGTGATTCTTCCCTCGAAGAGAAGGTAATGAGGATATATCTCACTCTCTCGTTCTCTCTGTCTCTCTCTTTCTCTTTCTCTCTCTCACTCTCTCTGTGTTTTGCTAGAGAAGATGGTTTTGACGGGACTCCCTGTCTACGTTGTTGTTATAATTATATATATATATATATATATATATATATATATAGATGTTAGAAGTTACGATGTCCCTGTTCGCGGTGCCAAAATGTGACGGGACTCCCTGTCTACGTCGCCGATGTAGTTGTTGATTCCGGGACGTAACTCTCCCCCCGTTGCTATTGCAAGTAGTTAGCAGGCAGAAAAATGTCAAAACACAGCGAGCTGATGCAGAGGCGGTGCCTTAATACTGAAGCCCGGATAGCAGTGAGGTTAGTCAGAAACGGATAAAAAAATAAGAAGAAAAATTATATCGGCATTTTTTTTATTTAACCTTTCTTTTGATGCACTTTAACGGACAAAGGCAATTCACAAAGCGAGTGCTCGCCCAGAGTTAGTTGAGGTGACTTTTCTATCTACGTATTACGACTTGCCGCTTCCCTCCGTAATAGTACTTGGTCCGGCACTTTATCTATCTTAGTTCTGACTACGCGGTTACCAATACCTACTTCTGGTTACATTACTATAAAATGAAAAGGCAGTATGCAAAAAAAGGAGAGACAAACAAAAAGACTGATCTCTTCTAACGAATCCGTCCTCTAGGCTTCACAGCCCCTCTACCACGTCTAACACGTCCTTTTCCTGCCGCCATCACGCCCCAACTAATCAAAACACTCAGCCGGCCATCTCCCGGCGACCGTTCCCTAGCTCCGATGGATCACAACTGTTTTCAAACTAATCAACACAAACTTAGCCGGCCATCTCCTGGCGACTGTCCATGAGCTCCGATGAATCACAACTAACCAATGACAAACACAAACAAGAAAACTTAGCCGGCCATCTCCCGGTGACCGGTCACGAGCTCCGATGAAACACAACTAACTTTCCTGGGCGGACACCCGGACTTACTCGGCCGAGCGGCGGAGGGATATATCAAGATCCAACTTGCCTAAAAAGCTGGTTAATTGACGTTTATAAACTAAAAATTGTATGTAGCATAGATACTGATAAATATACAAAGCATTTTATTCCATAATACCAGCTAAATATTCATTAGTTTATTAATTGGGGATGTGCAGCATCATCAATCCGTCGCGGATCATCACCTTCACGGAGTTTTGTGCCCGACACTACCACCCATATCGATTGAGAAACGCCCGGCAGAGCTCATCGCATTCCAGCACGTCCCTGTACGTGCCTCCAGGCGAGTGAACTCTGACCTGCCTGCCCGATAAATCCGTCCAAGCACAGGCTAGCTCAGAGCTTATTTGAAATTTTAAAAGCCAACACTTCTCTGTACGTGCTTCCAAGCAAGAGAACTTTGACCAGCCTGCCAGATAAATCCCATTCCAGGAGAAGCAAGCTAAGAGGCTACTTGAAATTTAAAAATCCAAACAAGGCAAAATATAAGAAAAGTTTACTTAGAAAAATTGCTTGAAATTAAATTAGCTTTAAAATGAGTCCAAACACCGCATGAATCCGATAAAATTGACATGTAAAATTAAATACTTTTCTCTTGCTTAACAGTTAAATTTTAAATTTTGAATAGACTTTTAATGTTAATTTCTCTATTAGCATCCCCAATTAATATGTTGGATCCTGCAGTATACATCCTTATACCTGGTTAAGTTGGCCTACTTAATTTGTTATAAACAACAGAGAAAAAAAATATTAATTAAGACAAAAAAATTGACATTACTGTATGATAAGAGGCCAAGTAAGTGCTTCGTGCCAGTGTACGTCACAACTTTAAGGTGTTGATTTTGGAATTATGAAAATGCAGTTTTAGGCTATCATTCCAGACATTCTTAATAAAAGTATGAATAGTTTAAAACAACCAATTTCCTAATTTTGTTTACGTATGTTGATAACATCTGTTCCAGATCCTTGACAAGTTGCTTGAATAGGTGGTTCAAGTAATACATATCCGGAACGTACACTTCAACTTCAAGTGAAAATATGCACGAGTGTATGAACTATGTTTTTACTTTGTAGGCCTACTTTTTGTTTCTATAATTCTAGTTTTAAGTTTTGGGTCTACAAGGAGGATTACATACTACTACTTTGAATGAAAATGTTTCCCCACAATGCTTTCTAGACAATATTTCTTTAACCATCTATGTTGATGGTTACAGTGTTCATTATGCTTTGCGTAGGTATGGTATGGTGAATTTTTTACTTGGATGGTGCAGAAATTTTATTTTGTTTACTTAGGAAGGAGAAAATTAGTCTGTTATAATATATGAATAGCAAAAGTAATGTCTGTACACTGTGTAGAATTTAACCATTTTGATGAGATAATGACTCGAGAGCTTTCAAAGTGTGCTGCTATGGGACTTTATTAGAATGAATGGGTTGATGGACATATGCAATTGCTTAAGTTAAAAAAATAAAAAAAATGTGAGCAATGGCATATATCTACCAACCCACTTATTCTTAAATAATAAATTGACTTACAAGCATTTAGTCATGATTTTTAATAAAGTTATTGCGTAGTTGACAGTTTATAAATTATGTAACGTGTGTGAGGTTGTCGGATACCTTACAATAATTTATTGATGAAATTCATGTGTTTTGGATAATAGTTAACAATTTAATACCTGCTGTTACACATGAGACACCACCACACACAATTTTTAATATTTTTAAGAAGACAGTAGGATTGGCAAGTTGATGTATGTCTTTTAAAATATATCGTTTTCCTGCATAACTGTGATAACAAACACAATCAACTCTCAATTATCCTAGAAAAAAGAGGGGGGAGGGGGGATTATTTGATTTGTTGCTAAAATGCAGCACACACATTTTGAGTTCCAAGTTCAATGTCTGTACAATAAATTAAGTTTAAAAATTTACTGACATCTTTAATTGTGACCACCGTCATCTGAAAATTATAATGCAGTGTTAATTTTCAAAGGGCTTGGCTGCGGCATTAAGCCACAAGTTGGCAACTCCATCTGACAAGTAGTGACAGTCAGCTGTCTCACTGCTCTGCCGCAGCGTCATCCCTGCCTGAACCCGCATGCCCCATTCTCTCCTACTGATTGTTTTTAATGTATGAGTTACGTGTTACGGCCAATAATTTTTTGGTTAGTGAATTGTCACAATCATTTTAACCAAGCAAAGTCTTAAAAAGAGCATATAGTGGTAACAGTACAACAGACACCAGAAATAATAATTAATCTGAAGACAAACGACAGGAAAAGAAGCACTTCAAAAGTGGCCAACAGTCAAGATGTAGTTGAAGAATAGGAAGGAAGGAAAAATGATGCACATACAAAAATTTAACCTATATTTGTGCTGGAGGAGTGGTAAAGGGATTGATTGTAGTGGGGGAGTTGAAGTTGTTGGCAGCAATATACACTTGACACACCACAGATACCGTTTCTGTTTCGCTGTCAGTAGAGCTTTTGCTTTGAGCTGTAAACTCTTTGACTGGTCAGCCATATATAGGATAGGAGGGCGAGGGACAGGCAGCTGTATGGACTAAAATCAGTGTACAGTAGAACCCTCTTATAGTGTTCCCACTTATAACATTTTCCTGGTTATAATGCGGCCTTCATTTGGTCCCTGAAACTGTTTTGAAATAGGAAACTACTCTCTTATAATGTTTTCCCATTTATAATGTAAACATTTTTTGGGTCCCTTGAGAAACATTATAACAGGGTTCTACTGTAACACTAAAAACAGCAGACCAAGTGATCACACAGAATAGGAAATTAGTTTGTAAATGCTTGAAAAATGTGTAATAAGTTCAGTGTAACGTATGAAGTAATATTTATTTCAAATCTCAATTTGGAGATGCCTGAACTCGCCGCCTAATGTAGTTAGTCTAAGCCAGTGAAATGTCACGCAACCGCACATTCACGCAACAAAGTATTCTTCCCTTTATACGTGTGTCACCGTCAAGTTCCAACTTGTAAGTACCTCAACCCTTTGTCTATTTATTTAGGTCTTAAATATTGCTACTTTACATGCTGCAAAGTTTTTCATTTAGTGACTAAAATGCCTTTAGCCATTTTTTTTTCTCATGTCAATTGTTGTGTTAAAATAACATATCTGCTGATGTTATGATTGTTGCTTGCAGTAATTGTTGAGCACGTTACCTAGATATAATGACAGCTGAAAGTACAAAGTTAGTTGATTTGTTTTTGTTTGAATTTGGATGTCATAAGACTCCTGGATTTGTAATGCCCTTCAACATGTGTCTTTGCAAAGAAAATATTGTTATCTCACAGTTGTTGAATCTCGCCTCACCCTCCTCCTTCCAACTCGTAAAATTTTCAACCCAGGCAGCGAGAGTATTCCTGTTGTTAAGTACCAGATAACACAGTGGTGCTCTGTAGGAATTAATTTGGGTGGTTTGCCGAGACATTCTTAACATTTGAGGAAACTCATAAACCAGTAGTTTTGTCTTTTACTTCATATGAAAAATGCTGTTAAATTAAAAAATACACACGTAATTATAGATGTATGCATCCTATTATTTTTTACTAAAATTTGGGGTCATACATTCGGATGTATGCGAGTCAAAATTGTATAAAATGTTACACATGTGCGAAAATTTGTATGATTGTGTTATGTAATGTCTTTAAGAACATGTTAATTATTCATTGCACACACTCATGTTCCTTTGAGTTCCATAACTGAAGAGTTCATGTGTACGAGAGGGAAAATTTTTGATTTTTATGTCAGTAGTTCTTAAACTTTTTGTATCACTGCCCCCTTAGGGTCACCAAAACTAATGCCCAGCACCCTCCCGCATATATTTTTTTTCTTAACACAGCTACTATCTCACTGCCCCTCAAGGAGTTCACACCACCTCCTAGGAGGTGCTATTGCCTGCTTTGAGAACTAGTGTTTTATGTCATCTTAGCTAGCCTTTTACTGTGAAGTTCCAGAATACGTGCTGTTTACTAAAGTGCAACGGGCAATAGGGGACGACACTGCGGCAGGAGCCTTCCGGGAAGTTAGTGACAGATGAAGGTGGATGAGAAAGAGGAGGCGTGGTAGAGGTGGTACAACTGATCAAAGACTTGACTGACACTGATAGCTGGATGAGAGTTTTAGAACGAAAGATTGGCAGCAGTGACTGCGCGGCGTGTTTATGGAACATTATACATTATTGCAGCTCGGTTAGTTACGTCACACAACAGTGGTTCCTGCAGAAGCTCTCTTTGTTTTATAAAAAAAGAAAGCATGTTTTACTACAATTGCAAATTATACTCGTTTTTCTATTATCCGTGGTGTCCGACCTCATCCTTACTACTTATAGTTTGGAGTTACATTGTACACAGTAGAGTCTGACCAAACTCTCAAGCAATACATAGAGTCTAATTGTAAATACATAGTGAATTCCTTAGTAATAACTGGCAATTAAAGTGAATGTGATTCAACCAAAATTTTGATTTGGTATTTTATTTGAAAGCTACTTGAAGAACCTAATAAAATGGGTTCTGTAATTTAATATGTTTGAATGCCGTCATAAACGGATAATGTAAAAAACAGATGGTAGCTTGAAATTGAGATTTACTTGTGCAATTGATATGATCTATTTGTGCAAATGATATTGTTTAGGTAGGTAGTGTTCACAACTTTTAGCTTAGATTGTGGGACATTATTAAAGTATGTAATCTTGCAGATTCTAAATGCTGTAGAGTTTACTTTTAGTTTGGATTTGTACTAGCAAAGTTTTTAGTGGGACACTAGTTTAATATGAAATGAATATTCATGAACGTTGGGCAACCAAACATGAATCGGTACTCTGGGAAACAATAATTTGTCTTTTGAGAGAAATTTAAAGTTAGCTCTATTCAGTTACTTGCCTAGTTGTGTTACATGATTTATGAATATGATTCATTCTGGACTGCTGATGCCTTTTGTTAACCCAACTTACATTTAAAGGTATTGATACTTGTTTAATGGACGAGGGGGGGGGGTGCTTATTTTAAATGAGGTTGAGGACAGAACTGTTTACATTTTGCAACATTGTTCAATTTATTATTTATCAGCATTGCTTCAAGAGTTGAAGATGCCAATGCTTCGAGTGTTGCTTCTTGCTGGATGTAAACTGTAATGTCTAGTGGTTTCTGCCAGCTCTCTGATACATATATGGTATTTTGTTTAGCATAATTCATGTAATTAATGTTCCTGTTTCAGTAGAGCATATATGCCTTGCAGGCAAGGTATCTACTGTTGATCTGTTTTTGTTTAGTATGATATTGCTTTGTTAAAAGTTTATTAGAATATTGTAATTATTGCACAGTGTAACCAAAGTTGCGTAGTTAAATAAGTTTTAAATGACGAGACTTGAAGTAAATGCTTGCAGAAAGGTTGGTAGTTTATGTCACAAATAAAAAGGTTATTCTTTAAAGTACAATTTACTAAAGGCAGAACTGTAATGAAATTTTCGTCTTTGTATGTTTCGCATATGCATAGCCCTGCACTTGCAGATAGCTCTGCTGTGCATCCCAAGTATTCTTACAGCTAGTCAGATCAAGAAAAAATGATAGAAGACTGCACTTAGGAATATTACTTGCAAGGTATTCAACATTTAAATAGTTACGGTGCAAATTTATGTATAGGACCATAACCAAAGTATTGACAATTAATTGAAGAAGGCTTTGGCTGCTAGGTTAAACCAATTGAATATAATGACAGAAGGTTGAGGTACTCACAGGCTGCTAATTCTTCTTAGTTTCTTACATATAAAAGGACGAACACATATTTGCGCTGTTGCGTGACGTTTCGTTGGCTAGGCCAGCTTCGTCAGGGATTACTAAATCTCGACAACCCCCAGGTCTCAACATCAGATAATCGTAGCCATAGCACCAGAATACAGCTACACCCTCACATCTCTTCTTTTTTTTTAATTTTCCCACCACACCCTAGTTCTCTCCCCGACCGCTAGGGTAACCAACCACTTCTACCACCGCCATTACTCAGTGTGCCTGAACTCGCCGCCTGATGAAGCTGGCCTAGCCAGCGAAACGTCATGCACCCATGTTACAATTTGTTTGTCATTTTATGTGTGTGAAACTATCAAAAAGTACCAGCCTGTGAGTACCTCAACTTTCTGTCACTTTAAACTATTGACAAGTAAATCATGTTGCATGATGCCTAATCAGTGTGTGTTAATTGTCTGCATCAACTATAGCATACATTAATTTACAGTATTTGCTAACATATTGTATGAACGTATGTAATGTTTTTATAATCTCGGGCCTGTAAACAAGGGTTTTGCCAGTGCAACCTTTGATGTCAGTTATGTTTTCCTATTATTTTAGCTATTTTTTTGGCTGAAGTTTTTTGTTGTTTTTACGGAGCCTTTGTGATTTTGTGCAGACCTCCGTCAAACCACATTACGGTACTTTCTTAGCATCTACATGAATGGCTGAGCTAGCTCAGAGATTTAAAGATCAGGTAACACACAACTTATTTTAGATGCTGTAATACTATGTGACTTACTTCAAGTCTCTTATGGTGTCGTGTGATATGTATTTAAATACTGTACATCTTTTCTGTGAAGTCATATTGTTGACAAAGTGATGCAGTGTGTAGTTTCTCTCATTTTCTGTTTGTGAAATTTATGTGAGCTGCTTTTGCACCTACTGAAAAAGTATGTGTAGGAAGTACTTCAGTGTTTACTTCTGTCTGTTTTTTCATTTCAAAATACCAAAACATTTTGAGCAGTTAGTGAACTTCCTATTTGTATATAGGATTAAATGTATTCAAGCTGGATGATGTTATGCGTCACTTTAGTGAATAGTTGTGATCGGGAAATTGGGTTTTATTTGAAATAAAAATATTACAATAAGTAATAAAAAGGTTTCTGTATTAAATCACTAATTTAGAATTGTCTCGTAGCTGGCCATGTATATTGAGCCACACATTGGTAGTACTGTACTTAACTGAGTTTCCATTAAATGAGAATAAATACGATGTGTGTACGTGTTGGAAACAGATGAATTTAAAACAATGCACAGTAATAATTATGTAATTGTATGTTAATCCGTTAGTGTAGTGCTTTATTACATTACTGTATTTCTTAAAATTGTTGGTTTGAACTGAAATTTTTTAAGATTCAAATGTGTAAACATTTTATTTGTTCAGACAGAATTTACGTGTATGAAGGGTAAATACGTTAGTGTATGTGTGTTATAGTTAAGACATTTTCCACCGTTTTGTTTATGTTTTGTGATATATGTACTATTGTGCAGTTATGCTTATGTGCACGCATTCAGATTTCATTTTGAGACAACATAATTTCTAAAATCATAATTGCACCGCAGATCTCTGCACCACCTCTCGTAATAGTATTATAGGTCTTTGTTTTTTGATGTAGTTCTGTATGTTCCTGGAAATAACTATGTAAATAGAAACTTGTCAAGTTGAGTTGCACAACCAAATAACAACATGATGTGAGTCGAAAGTTAGACTTGTGCTCAAGTGCCTGAAAACCATTTCCTTTTCTATTTGTGAAAATAGTACTGGAGAACCTTGAAATGGGCAGGGAACACAAAGTAATTTGTAAAATGCATAATATAGAGCTGTACTCTCTGCAACTGATTCCTTCTGTGTGGAAAATTTTTGTATATTGTGATGTGAGAATTCACTCATGTACTGTATTCGCCCATGTACTCCGCACACCTTTTTTTTTTTTCCCCAAAATTTGGATCACACAAATTGGGGCGTGCGACTTAAATGGATAATAGGTATTTGAAGTCAGCGTGCTACATGGGTAAGTAGCTGGCATGCGCTGAGACTTGACAACAGCGCGGGTGGCTAGGCACGCACACAGACATGCAGGCAGAGGAATGCCGATGTACAGTTAGTCAGGCACATTCAATAACTAGTTCTGTGTAGGCAGCATTGTTCTTGGTGTGTAGCAGATAAGTGTTTTCGTAGTGATTGAAATGAAGAACAAGTTACAGGATAGCAACGTCAACACAGGAGAGTTTGCAGAGGGAAGAAAGCCAAATTCCCACAGGTTGAAAAATGCTTGGCTGAGTATGTAACAGAGCTACGGCAGTTCGATTACGCCATTTCGACAGACATGTGCAAAATACAAGCCTTGAAGATTGTTAGAAAATTAGGTGTACATCAATAGTTCAAAGGAAGCACGAACTAGGTTTATCGGTTTTATGAAAGGAATGGTCTATCTGTACAGCATAAAACCAGTGTGCCAGTGACTACATGAAGCCTACAACGACAAGTTAGAATAAAAAATAAAATAGCAATAATAATAAAAATAATAATAATTCCAAACTTGTCATCGGAAAAAGGTGGTGCACGGCTTACATGGATGCGAGGAGTACATGGGCGAATACAGTCAATGAAAGAGACTGTCACAGGTAATTTACTTCTAGAATAGACCTTTTATTCCATGTCGTATGAAAGTCACTGAAGTACTACTGTATAAAAATAGAATAATTTTTAAGAAATTGTTTTGTTTAAACTTAAGTAATATACATTATTTTGCTTGAACTTAATCTTAGTTTAAAATATAATTTCCAGAATTTCTTCAAGATGAAGATCCTTGCTCTGGATTTTAACATTGTTCATTATAGGGAAATATGACTTGACTAGATTGTAACCTTAATTTAATCAAGTACTTGTACTATGAGTGGTAATATTAATTTAGTTCAGTAACAACTCGAATAGTGACATTGATATTTCAATATTAGTGACATTCCATAACAGTGTACATAAATCGGATATATTGCCTGCTTGTTTGGATCCTGGTTTTACCAAAGATATATGTCAGGGTCTGGCTAGGAAAGTGGATGGGGGAGGTAAAGTTCGGAGGGTTCAGGATAGTGTCATGGCCTAGTATCAACCTCTCTCTTCCTAGTCAGCTCTGCACAAGTATTATTCAAAATAGATTTAATTAAATTATTTATTGTTACCTAATTTCTAAATACAGTATATATATTATAATTTATGTTTAAATCCATTAATTACTTTTAATTAATTAGTGACTTGCGTTAGTACATTACTTGTAATGTCTTGAGTAAACCACCAGCTATCGACTCGTATTAAGCTTGTTCCTGGCAGCCAGATACTGTTATCTTTCAAGTGGTATTTTATAGTCCCATTTAAAGTTCCAAACATACATTCATCATTCAGTTTAAAGACTCTCTTACGAGCCCTATACAGCTGGTGAATGAACTGTGTTGCAGTGTGTTAGGAGAATGTTTTTTAAGAGATGATAGTGACAGTGTGTGCAATATCTTTGTCTACGAAAAAGAAACACATTTAAAACTATGGTTCTTTGTTTTGTTTTCTAGATATCATGCTTAGAAACATGGTTTAGGGGCACGTTGTAATGGCTATAAACAACTTTAGTGTTAGATTTTGCTATGTACTTTCCGTAAATAAAATAGTAGGGTCACTGCTTAAAAGGCCCATAGGGAAAAGCTAATGACCAAATCACTGCACACTGTTATTGTGCCTCGCACATATAGGTGACTCAGTTGTGGACGTACAAGCTACGCTAATTCGCCAGCTTCTGTTTCTCAAGTGCAGAATCTAGTTCCTGCTGTATAGGGCACTTAAGGATAATTTTTTTAAATTTCTTTGAGAGTTGTTACGGTGAAAGATTACAGTATATCTGGTCACCACATTGGCTTTAGTGGAATAGTGTTCTAATACAGTAGAACCTCACTATTATGATCCCTTGTGGTTCTTAAGAATAAGGTCGTTGTAAATACATACAGTGAAATGCGTATTTCAATCCCCACGGTTCCATGAGAATACGGTTGTTATAAAGGGGTTTTACTGTAATGCCTTTACGTACCCACTACTAGTTATTCAAAAGATGCATCAACATTGTTGGCCTTTCATGCTATAAATTATTGTCTACTCAGTACTATACTGCAATTTCGCTGAGAAAATTATGGAAACTGGAATGATTCCCATGACAGGTGCTTCCATATGAGTGTTCAGTGTTGCAATGTACGGAATGGTAGCGGAAAATACCGGCCTTTCTATTTCCACTTCTTTTGTATTTTTATATTGTGTTTACCTGTGTACCATCCACACATTTTTTTCCCTCAAAAACAAAACCGGCCTCCGTAGCATAGTCTGTTATACACCGGTCTACGGTACGAGAGTTCCTGGGTTCGAATCCTGGCTCAGGCATGGATGTTGTTTTGTCCCTTCACCGTATTTCACCATTATCGGCTTTTAAGACCTCGATAAAGGACCATAAATCTCTCTCATCTCAAAAACAAAATTAAGAATTTGGGATATGGGTTCGTACACGAAAATCAAGATTTTTGGATAAATAGGGCTTGAAAAATAAGGGTTAATCATACATTACAGCCTTCTAGACGGACTTATTATATTGTGAAAGTATAAAACCCTTCAATATCAGATTGTAGCTTGTGAGCTTTAAATACACAACGCCAGCATTACCGTCAGCCAAGGCAACGGCCGTATGTACAGCCTGGATCTGCGGCTGTTGAGCCTAGACCGTGCCAAGCGGCGCCAAGCCAGCTTGCACCTAGACCCTTTTCCTCACTCGCCTTTTCGAATGAGCGAGCATGTGAGCTCTCGCAATGCGCATGTAGTGGTGCGGAGAACCAGGACTGAGATAGTGATTCATTGCTCTGCCAGAAATACATGCCTAGTAGATGCGCACCAGTGCATTAAAGTTTGTTTAGGTGACAATGTGAGATTGTAGCTACCAATTTCACATATATTGATGTTCTGTGTACATTTTTATTATTTTATTGATATACCATCTTATTTTTTTTTTTGCATAAAAAATGTTGAAAACTGACTTTGCACTCTTAAGAAACGACTTTGGAGGGTGGTTTTCTAATTTTTTTGCGATAAATCTCAGTGATATCTACCGTTCAGAGGAACACTTTCATCGGAAGACGTCTGCCTATTGATACAAATTTATATTTTGATTATTTTTCCCCCCTTGGTTTCCCAGAAAGCTACAAAAATCAGGGCCCAACTAAAGGTGCTTAGCAGAAAAAATTCAGTTAAAAAAGTTTATGATGGGTTGGGGTGGGGATAAGGTCCCTATCAATTTCATGAAGGTAATGAATGGAACAATTTGTAAAACTTTCTTCTTATTTAGAGTCCCCTTTTTTCCCCGCAATTGTTTACACATTACCCCCGCAATTGTTTACACATTACAGTATGTTGATCCAGTGACAATTTATAAGATACAGTACATATTACATGTATGCTTTCTTGGCAGGACACTATACACTATTGTTTCAATATTGATATAATTACTGTATGTCTCTTAAAAAGTGTCACTAGTAGTGAATAGTTGGTTAATACAGTACAAGATACATATTAGTACACCATTCATCTTGAGATGATTTGTTGAAAAAGTCTTGTTCTGATCTTGTAGTTGTCTCAAAATTGTGTATACAGGATAAACCATTTTGGAAATATTTCTTTCTGTTGAAAATTGACAAACCACAAGTATTACAATTGTAAAATTAAAAAAGGAATTGGACATATAAAATAGTTTTAAGTTTTTTCTCACCAGTGAATAGCATGATGTATGCATTAGGTAACTACTACTGTATGTTCGTATATATGGATTTTAATATAAGTTTCTAATTTTTTTGTATTGTTCCATATTGTACAAGCACAATGTTAGAAAATGTCATCTAAATTTTTTTAACTGTTTGTTAAAGTGTTCCTTTATGTTACTTGGAAATACTTAAGGTTATATTGAGCAGAAACATCAGCTTCTTAAAATGTGGAACTAACAGTGCACTGTGAATGTACCGCTGACATTTCAAGTATGACACCATTTAACATTTACTCTATGTGAATTTATATCTTATAAAAAAACCTCAGCAAAGGGTGAATTGAGGTATAAAAGCTTTTTAAGATTTTTTTTTCTTTTTCAATTTTATGAAAACTGTGAACCAATTAATTTCTTCATGCCCAATAACAACTTGGAAACACACTCATTATTTTCTTTTTTCCCCAAATTTTTATTCCTGTAGCAATATTCTACTGTAGAATTGCTCTTGCCCAGGTAGGCAGCACCCTTAAGCAGAAACATAATGACATGGTTTTCACTGTTTAGTTGAATTTTTGTGTTGTTCCCAAGAACATGCATAGTATCTTAAAGATTTGTAAGGTATTGTATCAAGGTACTATATGTACCGGTACTTTTTTTTTTGCAAAGAAACTGTGTTCTCGACAATCTTTAATTTCTAGACTTTTCTTCAAGAACTAGCTGTGCAGATGTAGTTACACATTTTGTAAGCTGATAGGGAAGAAGAACATTTTCTGAAATATGTACCATTCTCATGTGTGTAGTAGTCCATATAAAATCTATTGAAAAATGTTAACATCCATTTACCTGGTTTCAAAATGTAGCACATACTAATTAATGCTCCATCTTATCTAAAAACTTTCCTCTAGAACAAAATCCATGATAAAAAATCAGTCTTGAGACAGGAGGAATGAAACTTCCTCTGATGCAGAGATCACGAAATATGCTGTAAAACTTGTGTGCGATGTTTGTGTAATGTCTTAATGAAACATGATTATTATGACGTACAATACTATTTGCCAACTGTAAGGTCAGAATGGAATATACTGTGGTAGGACTTGTATTAACAACCTGCGTAAATATTTTTTGCACACAATGTTGTCATCATAGTACAAAAGTTATCCTTGGCTAGTATGAAATGTAGTCTATTTGCTTAGAAAAGAATGGTCTTACATTAACAAATGTATTTGTTTATAGGGCAGAGGTGGAGGGCAAGAGAAAATAAAATTTTCTCTCTGTCATGAGTAGGACTGTTGTGCTGTCGTGTACATTAAATAGAACTTGGCACTGCTGACATAAACTGCAGTTAACGTGGCTAACAAATTAGTGTTTGTAATTTTTTCCATTTAAGCTCCATGCAGTTGGCAAGTTGTTTGCAGGATTTCACATTATTGTTTCACAAATGTATTGCCAAAAGCAAAGTTGTATCTTCTAAAATGGTGTTACTTTTGACACTTTCACAACTGGGTAGTTTTATTTTCTGTGTTTGTGTCAACTGGAAGAAAAATTTTCTGTACGTTATTTAATGAGGACATTCATTATTTGACATTGATCTTGAGTAATTTTTAATTTTTTTTAAGTGTCTTAAGTTACCCAATTTTACAGTAGGCTGTTTACGGTAAAGTGAACAGTTTTAAGGTGTTTCAGAGGTTTTCCTTTCATCAGTTTTCATCTTCCTACCACTTGTTGGCTTACACGTCGACATGTTGCCTAGTAAACTAAGTTTATACAATTTATTGCTCTTACATAGTAATATCACAGACCTGAATAAAATATGTTTATTATTGGTTAATGCTTTTTGGAAAGGCCTACATTTATGTTCACGTTACCACGAATATAGTCTGTACAGTATAAGTTTGCCTGATTTTGACAGTTCTTTTCTGAGAAGAACATCTTAAGCAGGATTACAGGGAACCTGCTTTTCCAGGAAGTCAGGATAGTTTAAAGGTCAAAACAGTGGAGTCGCCAGACTTTTTTTTCCCAAGAGAACTGTCAAAATAAGGCAAACTTATACTGTACAGACTGCAGCTTGTAGCACAGCACATTGCTAGATCATTGAGTGATGGTCATGCAAGAGAATGCGTGTGTGTGTTTGCAGCCACTAACAAAGTGTTGCTTTTTATTGTAAGAACATTTTGACATGTTCAGTATTAATGTGTGTCATGTTGGGATATCCTTGATGTAATGTCTGTGATCTAATACAATGTTAATGTTGTACCAAATATTGGAACATTCTGATGCATTTAATATTACAGCTTCATGAAGCAGAAAAGTTGTACTGGAACTGTGCATTTGCAGTCTATGACATTAAAATAAATTATATAAGTTATGATATTTTTATTAAAGTTGTGACATTTATTTCAGTGCTTTAATTGTTGTGATTATCTTTAGCTTTTTGAAAAGTTGCTTGTCCATTCTAAACAGGAGAAGAGATTGTTGTTTACATAGAGGATGGGACATTCTTCCACTCCCAATGTTAAACCTGTGGATATTTTACCACCCCCATTCTCCAACGACAGATACCATCACTGCCAAATTGACTACAGCAAGGATAAGCAAATTTTGACACGCATACATGTGGCCCATGATTTTTCGTGAAAAGAATTCTGCAAGTTTGTTTCAATGCCTTACGTGCATATATGAAGCTTTGCTTCATGGTTATTGGCAGAATGTATTATTGCACAGACGTGGCTCATTTGACTATGACAACAGGAACAAGGTTACTGCGACACCACACGTCTGTGGTTTGCTGGTAGAACCCTCGACGCTGAGAGTTATAAACAGCCAATCAGTGACCATGAAGCAGGGCTGCATACGTGTACATTAGGCATTGAAACAAACTGTTGCAGAATTCTTTTCGTGAAAAATTGTGTGATCTAAGCATAAATGTTGTGGGATTCCACACACATTTTGAAGAACAGACTACTCCTTCCTTCAGCTTCTATTTCAAGTCTCTGTGCTCTTCCCTCATCTGTCACCTAGCTGTAGTCGTATCTCTTGCTCATGCGAGGCCAGTGTTCACAGTGGGCACTTTGCAGTGATATGAGATCAGCCAGCGTGACTCTCACATATTCAAAGACAAAACAATTAGTTTTTAAAGTTATGGTTGTTTGCTGCTGTCACCCCAGTTGTCGTGCCCACTAGGAGGAAGAATGCTGCCTGGTTGTACTCACAAGAACACAATATTGTGGCCTATATACTGTACGTAAAATTATCCAGAAAAATTGTTTGTGCAGCTTACATGTGTGTACGTACGCTTACACGGCCTGTACATATTAGAAGTTGACTTGATACAAAAACTCTTTATTTTAATGCAGTTTCTGAAGTTTTGGCTGGTCAAAATTGCTGGGAAAGAATTTTGCAATGTTATTCTCAGTCACTGGGAGGACTCATAAAATTGAGGTTATACCGTATCTATGGTTTGTTTGCATTTTGCTGAGAAAATTAATGCAACTTGGAAATGACTGTTAATGAAAAATTGAAAAGTGGCTTGAAGATTAAATTTTGGTACAAGAATAAAAAATATTTATGCTACTAAGACACCTACTGAAATTAAACTTCCTTTTCGTATGCAGGATGAGTCAGGATAGAGTGTGTTAAGTTTGCGTGTTGATAGCTCATAATAAACTATGAGGAAAGCATGTTTTTAATTTGTCCCAAAGTCCATATAGTGGGAGTAATGCTACCCTGAAAATAGATTTCCAAATTACAAATAAATTAATATATCAAAAACTACTACATATTAGAAGATACTCTAGCACTAAATCAGCAATGACTGTTCTTCATTCTTAGAAATTTTGTTTGTTGATATCACCAGCCCATCATTGTTCAAATGGGGTAGAAGGTCTTGTTTTGGTTTTGTGAAGTGTTCAGCCACTTCCCCATCTTGGTTAAATCTTTAAAAGGTGTTTTTATTTTTGTATTTAAATTTATGTTATGTAAATCTTTCTTAACAGGCTATATGCCATTTTCAGGGTGAGTTTGTCAGGTGTCCGGTATGATACAACAGAATTCAATAACCTAGTAATTGGGGACATGTTAATTTAAATTCATCTTT
>PNEQ01037106.1:0-7500 GCA_003012365.1 Medauroidea extradentata
TTTTGTAAGTCGAGATAGACATTCGAATAGCCGCCATCTTGTCGACCAACGGTGCTCACTTCGTACACTTATTTCGTATACGAGTTCGAGATAGTGGAGCATACATCTTTTCAACTAGGCCAGTTCGTATGCGAATCTGACCATTCGAAACGACTCGTACACGAACGCTCGAGCTGTGTTTTCCAGCATAGGCCCCCTGTTATATGTTTTAAAGATAATAGTGTTACTTTTGTACACGGTACTTGAGAGTAAAGTTTTCTCTCACGAAAAATTTCACCTCCCATAGTTTTTTCATAATGACCTTTGTAAGTTAAATTTAGCGTGTTAGTCTGTCATGCGAATAGTTAAAATCGACTTATTCGAACAAAATAATTGACATTGAAATAACATGCCCTGGACTACGTACCTAACGTTAACAAATTCACAACGTAATATTATGAATCATTATAAAAATCGCAAAACTACAAGGAATAAGTTGCAAATTTAACGGTTTATTTTAATACAAAGTTGTTCACAGTGAGCTTTTCTAATATTTAATTACTAAGATCATGTTATGTCATTTCATCGTGAAATATTTAGTTTCAGTAAGTCAGTTGGTTTATTTTGAATGGCAGCGTAAAAATGTTGGCTGTGACGCATCATTACGAAAAACTATGGGAGCTTAAACTGTTTCGTAAAAGGATACTGTAGTCACACGTATCGTCTAGAAATCTAACGCTTTCTACGAAAAATATAAAATTTTGCTATTAAACGCAGTTGAAAACCACTGAGATGGTTCCCTGTTCCTGGCTGCTGACTCAGTGTATTTTGTGCGTCGGAGACCAAGAAATTCGGAAGAAATTAGGGCAAAATCACATTTCTCTTAATGTATTATCTGACAATCTTACGTTCAAGTTACTGAACTGGCATTCCATCTCCTCGCCGTTAGCCGTGATCAATTTAATAGTGACTTCATCATTTCACGGCATTATATTTAAGATGAAATTTGTTGTGCAATTCCACATGGCTTTGCAAAATGTTGCACTAGAAGAATTCGCTTTTACAAAACTTACCACACATGAACCCATTTGCCATTTCGGTTAGAAGAAAATTAACTTTAGAGATAAATTCAAGATCTTAATTAGGTTTCCACAAATGAAAGGTTTTTTAAAACTATATTTGATGACACGTTTTATGGCCCGTATCTCCCAATGTGTCTGTACTGTCTGTACTACACCTTTACTTATTGATTCTCTCTACATCTTGCCCCTTTGTTTCATGCCGTTGTTGGTGCCTTGGTTTCTGTCTTTGTTGTTCATACAACCTCTCCACCATTTGGATTGCCTCTGGATATACAGCTTTTTGATCTCTTACCTGAGATTCTCCTCATGGGTAGAACCACTGATATTTGGTGAAGAATGTTTGCGGTAACTTATTTCAGTGGCTTATTTGAGCAACTGTAATTCTGCTTGATGGTCAGAGAT
This sequence comes from Medauroidea extradentata, assembly GCA_003012365.1. Taxonomy (NCBI): domain Eukaryota; kingdom Metazoa; phylum Arthropoda; class Insecta; order Phasmatodea; family Phasmatidae; genus Medauroidea; species Medauroidea extradentata. Next base: position 1,464 of record PNEQ01037106.1, read on the forward strand.
TGGATGTTTTTAACTGTCAGTGTCTTGATTTTCTACCCATAAATCACAGACATGTGGTGTCGCAGTAACCTTGATATGATTGGCACAGGCAAATACGTGACGCCGGCCATCAAAGACACGCTGCCAATAACCATGAAGCAAAGCTGCAGATGTCACATAAGGCAGTGAAAGAAGTTGGTACAAAATTCTTTTCACCAAAAATTACTCTAGTCGTGCGTCTTGGAGTCTCCGACAGTCTTAGAAGCAAATTTATTGCAGACGACATGTTATACATTGGTCTTTAAGACATTCTGAAATAACGTATTCTGGGGTGTTGATTCCGCTCCGAAAAGAGTGATTTTAACTAGATAACGTTGCTTAGCAATTTCCAACACCAGTTGATAGCTGAGAGTTATAGTACTTAATCGTCACGAAGTTTGCTACATATCTTTGCATTTATGTTAGAGATTAGATCTTCTTGGATCTCTTCAGGTAAGGGCAGGTTGCAGATTTCAGCAGCCGCCTTACGACACGAGATTTTCGTAAACTTAGAGGTTGGTGTGAGAGGTGCAAAAAATTGACACCTATGATTAAACTGTGAGTCAGTCTTTCGTTTTTGCTTTCACTTAATTTTTTTGATATTCAGTGATGGTTTCAGCTCTATGTTATTTCTAAACGGACATCACTATCGCACTTTGATCACTTTGAAAATAAATGTCTATCTGACGAAGTACTTACTGTAAACAGTATGGCGGTTCGGACAGGTGTCCAGCTTAAGGGCTCTTCAAAGATCTTCACTCTTCTACTCCAAACTGAATCACTAATGAGCGCATACTTTCAAGACCGTGGAATACAGACCCAAACGTAACAAAGGACGATAATTTTTCCCCTTGTAGGCTCTGCAGAGATTTAACTCACTGCATTCTACCGTTTTTCACATTTCATCCCTTGATCCTGGGGAGAATTAAAAGCCCTTTCTCCTTCATAACTTTTGTTCCATTATTAAAGGTGTTGTAGAAAGCCTTTGTCCCCTTGTAAGCCGGGAGCTTTGTCCATGCAACCACGTAGACACGCGTGTAATGCGGGTGGCATAACATGCGGGCGCTTACGTGCCTGCATTGTACAAGCACAGTTTTCGACCCTCATTAACTTACTACGGTCCGTAAATTAAAGGAAAATAATTTTAGGACATAGTGTAATCCGAAAGCATACAATTTCTTCTTCGAACGCTGTTGGAGTACAGTGAAAAATACAATACGAGTTTTTGCAATCTAATAGTAATGGATTGGAATGTCGAAACTTGCAGTCTTCAAGAAGCGAACAAAGTTAACGAATATATAATGTTTGCAAGAATTGAGTACGTAGTGGAGTTCAAAGCCTTACTTTTAATTGGTTTCACTTGCAGAAGAAAGCAAATAAATATATAACAATTTTAAAACGAAAAGAACATAGTGAGTTTTAACATATGTGCATAACTTCAATGACATATATTAGGTATGTTACTACGTTACGTATGACGTAGTTGTCGTGTATTTAAAGTAAAAAAGACATTAAGACGAAGTGATACTAGCTTAAGAAAGTGGTTTTGAACTGGTATAATGCTTCCTCATAGTGTATGTGTGTGCGTGTGTGTGTAAATATATACATTTCATACAGAGCACAGTTAACACGATAAATGAAGCTACGAGAATTAACAATATTTTCGTTCACTTCATTTGCTTAATTTACTAGTCTGCAATGCGACCGCCAACTATCTTGAAGCGTGATTTGCCTGAGTTATCTTTATGATACACCAAGACGGATTTAAAAACTTCGTAATTCATAACATTTTATATTGAAAGTTAAATAGCAGAGCAATTAAAGGTGTATTATATATTCTCTCATATGTTTTTGTCGAAATAGCTGTATCATTGAGCTGTAATTTCGCTAACAAGTATTCAGATAAATGAGATACATTTATTTATAGTCTGAACTTTTATATATGCTTAGTGGCATGGTTGAATGCTAATTTTAAGAATTCATTTAAGAGAAGATAAATACAAGCGTATTTCCATTTAGAGACATTTTCTTAATGTTAAGAAATTCTGTACGTGTAGTCTGCTGTGATATATTAATTACTAGCTACTACCAACGAGTGTCTACAATTTACGTGTATTCGGTCATTATTTTAAACTGAAAAAGTAAAACCGATTCCCATGCTTGGAATTTCACTGTAGTAACTATACACTACGCCGTTTTACGTCAAAATTAAAACGATACGGGGTTGGTTTTAAATTCTAGGTGAAAAACGTATAATTATTTGGAATATTTAGTTTCTAAATACTGCAGGTTTATGAAAAAAAATGAAAATGTGGCTGTACTGTAATACATTTACGACGAAGAAATAATTAAAAAAATACTCGCATTTTTATGTACAATTACATAATCAACAAATACGACGACTCCATTACTTCGGAATTCTTTGTCCAAATAAACGCAACTTTTAACGAAAATCGAATAATATTTATGTTTCAAAAGTTTTAATCACTTACAAACGTTGAAGAACTCGTTTTGATTTAAGTTATTACATACGTTTAGGACTTAATTACACGTAAAACATAAACTTCAATTACAACTTTTTAATATCGTTGGCATAATATGAAATTAAAGTAAACTATGTAGTAAAATTAACAGCATAATATACGTATTTTGCTATAGCAGCAAATTTTATTAAAAATAGTAATTTCAGGTTAAATGAAAACATTCCAACGATTACATTTTATGGATATCACGGCAAGTCCTTATTCTTCAAAGTCTTCATAATACATGTTGCCGAGAGAGTCGGTACTACTTTTAACGTAGTCAGTAACGTTTTATTACCGTGAAAATTAATCCAATTTATTAGTTACATGATTAAGTGTAAGTGGAGGAGGGCGTACAACGAAGAAAATAACCTACAAATCAGTGCCAGAAGAATTTTACCTACATAGTTTAAATAGGGAATTATTACTTTGCAATGGATTCATTTTAAAGTGTCTGTGATTGCCACATGGAAAGCTTCCCATTTTACATTTTCATACATAATGTGTCAAAAGTAATTAAAAAGTAGTATTACAAACAAGCATAACTTTCTTCTATTTAATAACCCATTCTACCGCAAAATTTCTGCGAGAATGGTACAAAATAAGAAACACATTTCTTTTTTATTTTGATACGTAATTGTAATTCCGAAAAAAAAGTCGCAGTATTTCTAAACAATATTTATGCGAAAACAATTGCTTTTTGAAACAGTTGTACATTAAATTAGTTAATTTTTAATCAATTCATTCTAACATTGATATTCTTATCGATTCTGTAGTTGCTAGCTTCGTAAGCATAAATCCATCTATAATGCTTTGTAAGCATCACTTTTGAAACAATGCACAATTATCAGTTACCGTGAATCCTTTTCGAATTTTACACTTTGAATTTTATGTAGCTCGATTTTTTTAAATCTTAAAGAATTTTAATTACAGAATAAACTAATATTATCTATTTTTATCTTGATATTTTGAATTCTATTGGTTAAAACAATTTTTAATACAGCTATGTGACAGTTCTATGAAAGTTTTTTACTTTTCTGATTTTCAATTTTATTTAATCGAAAAAGAAAAACAGATTTCATGAAACTGTCTCGTACATACATCATAAATTGTTTTAAAGAAATCCGCATAAATGTGAAGTTGAAGGACGCAGACTAGATGTTATAGTTGTGATGTATATTTGTGGTCAGAGCGTATTCTCGGTTGAATAGACGTCGGTTTACGACCCAGAGCAGGACTGCAGGCCACTGCGATATACTCTAGTGCTGACGACGACCATATGCCGCGCCTGTATCGTCGTCTGCTGCCCGTCGTAAACACACCCTTCCATCCCTTCCTCCCACCCCCTTGTACCGCCCTCTTCGGCGTCGAGGGTTTCTGTGGACGTCGGTTTATACCGTTTGTTGAGCCCCGGGCTGTTGCTCTTTGTAGCAAGCCTGGTAGCCACTCTTGTGTCATCCAGACTGTCAGAAATCTTGCGTTTAGACATGAATGTTTGTTTGTTTGTTCGCCTTCCATGCGTTCCTAGGCCTGTCGTCCTCTTGCGATGAAACGTTGCTGAGTTGTCCATACGCGCACGGATATTTATGTAAAAATATAATGATGATAGCGAGGAGGGGTGAGGCGGTAAAGGGGCAGAACGGGGTAGGAGTCCCAAACAATTTAGTGAAAAAAAAAAAAAAACACTTTCCTAAATTCGTAGTGCGTACGTATTCGGCAAAAATATATTTAAAAAAAAAAGGGGGGGATTGGGGGAAAAAGGAGTGCAGAGGCAAAATGGTACTTCCAAAAAATTTAGTAATTTTTTTTTTATGATTAGCTGGGTGTGTGCCGCGAAGTTTTCTGCCAAAAAAATGCATTGTGGTGTAGGGGCGGGAACGATTAGAGGGGCAGGACAGGTAACAGGAAACCCAAATAATTGTATGCCTATTGTAATCTATGCAGGGACAGTTAGTATACAATAAACGAATGCACGTCTCTCTGAAGTATGATTATTTGCAGGAATGCCTTCCACTGTTTGAGTTTACTGTAATGTTCTGCTTAGGTATTTACTAAAACTTTACTGTAGTTTTTTGATGTATTTTTAACAGGCATTTATAGTGTATATAAATCTATAATTAGTTTTACAGACACAATTACAATTTTTATTGCGTTTAATTTTTTGTTTACATTATATACCTTACATGCCTTATAGTTAAGGAATATATACAAATAATTTAGACGTTAGAAAACAAAAACAAAATCAAAACGTGTTTTATAATCACTGAAAACTTACAATAATATCGACCTAATTCTTTTTTCTACCAATAATAAAACGATGATATATTTTTTTTGGAAATTATCAAAATTGGGAAGTTTAAGAGAAAAATATCCAGCTATTTATGTAGAAAGCCTAAATAGTTTATACCTTCCAATTAAAGTTTGTTTAATCATGAACATTTAGTTTTTCATTTGGAATGCAATGCATGTACACGTGTGGTTGTGAGCACTGGAACTCCAGCAGCCGACTAGATTGTGGTCTGCGAGGAACTTGACGGTAACCTCTTTAAAGATTAGTTAAGTTGAATTTACTGAATCCCTGTTACCACATAATAAAAAAAAATGTGCCACAGTTTACTTGTTGTAACAACTAGGTACTAAATATCTCTTCAAAGCTAGTTCTCTGACGGAAAATTGCACTCACATTTATAGAAAGTATTATATCATTTTTCCTATTCATAGATTTTCTTTCTCAACGAAAATTCAAAAAGTATTACTTTTATTGCTAATGTTCTAAAATGTGTAGCAAATTTTTAGGAGTTGTCCAACACAAGATATAAGATTAACCTAAGCGCTGTTTTGTGAGGATACTGTTTCAACAAGCAAACAATACACTTTGAAACGTGATAAAGCTGCAATTAATTTATCCGACTCAAATGCTAAGCACACAAGTGGAGGCATGGTTAAAGTTAAAAATAACAACTTGCTGTAATAAACCGCATAACACAAGAATTACAGACCGCGGTAAAATTATAAATAAGTAAACTTTTGCCAATGTATATTTAATAAAAAAAATTGCAGAACATTATGTAAAACTATTTGTAAGTTTCGGTCTGAAGCAGTACATGATTTTAAGTGCGATTTGTTTTTGTAGTTTGTTACTGTTTTATTATATTGATGGAGTTTATGTATTAATAATATTAAGACTTGAAGTATTAACACCACTAACTGCATTCCTATACACATAATCTACCTGTAAATATATTTACTGTCATTTATGCATGCTTCACTGCATTAACTGGGTTAAGGCACCTGGCTCAGTTTAAACTATTTTAAATTTAGCGTTTAAACTGAAATTTTGACTGGATTGAAAACAATATTTCTGTCCCGCATCTTTTCTTAGTACGCTTTAATTACGCCAAAGAAAAATATGTTTCGTTTCCTCAACCCGACAGACCCTGTTATGCCAAGGCATACATAAAATGGATGTTGATCAATTGTGAAGTAATCGCCCCCTC
>PNEQ01037106.1:10000-30898 GCA_003012365.1 Medauroidea extradentata
CTGCTTCTTTTCAACAGTAATTTATCACCGTGCTTACGGTAAACGTTATTGCAAACAAGTGTAAAGAGAAGCCTAGCTCATACTCTGAAAGATATTATGCAGAATTACATTTTTCGTAAAAATCTTTAAGAGTTTATTACACCAGTGAAGTAAATGGGGTACCATTGTCAGAATTTACTATTTATAAATGTGTCAGTTTTAAAGTAAGATCTTTGAAACAAATAAATTAAAAGTGATATATTTGGAATAATAAACGTAAAACAAAAAAATGTAAAATTTTATGATACTTAATATACAACATTTTACTTTATAATATGTATTATGCATGGTAACTTACAGTAAATAACTATTTATAAACATATCTTATGGGCATATTTTATAAGAACAATTTATAGAACGTATTTTATTTTAAACTAGTTCACAACAGTTAAGCCTATTTTATTATTAATTCCTCATTTACACTCGGTATCTGTAAGCTATATACGCATAGATATTAAAATCCTGATCGCGACACAGATATTGCAGGAAACACATAACTCGTATGATATATTATCATGTGAGTTTCTGAATTCTTCGTGGTTCCGTTGATGTTAACTAGGAAACTAAAGACCAGGAATACCAACTGATGTATTCCTACAGTACAATTTTCTTTTAATTCACGGGAAACAGGACAGCTTCGATGAATCCTGCCCAGAACACAGTTAGGTCACGCAAACAATGCAATATCGATAAACGGCCGGGAGCACATGAAAGGGAGTGAATGAATTATTGGTAAAGGTATCATAACATATTTCAAGTTCATTGCGATCGTCCGCTGTCTTTGTTTTACTAAAATCCAAGCTAAATTATTTCTGATGTTGGAAGTAGAAGTACTCTTTACATAACGCACATGCGGACTAATTAATTATTTAGTTTCAGTAGTTTCAGCCAGAAACTACGAAAATAATATCGAAAGTATTTAAAAAAACTTTTTATTTATTAACACAAAAACGCACGCACATACACACATGTCAAGAAACGGCCATATAGTGAACACACAACGTTTAATTGTAAACGAAAATGTTTAGTTGCCAAATTTACGTACATAAAGTGGCAACATAGCATACATCTTGCGCTACACAGATGTCTTACTACTACTTATAATTACTCTGATTATAATATTATGCGCGCATGTTCAAATCCCGAGCAGTCCGATCAGGTTTTACGTTTATTCAACGTAACGTGCGTAAAATAATACCTGGGCGTGGCACGAAAGAGGAAACACTTTCTCCATGCAGTATTGCGAAATTATCCGCTAAAATTAGCGTATGATATGTTACCACTTACATTTTCGTCTTCTGTATAAACCAGGATTCGTATGTGTGAGTGGCCGCGGTGGCCGAGTGGTCAGACCTCCCACCTAAACTATCCGGATTGAGGAAATCGTGCCGGGCGGCACTGCTGGTTGGCGGGTTTTCTCCTTCATTCCGGCACTGCTCCATATTCACATCATGTCACCCCTCACCATCGCTTCTGACGCGACCGTTATTATACAGGATTTGTCGGTTTTTCCCGTTAAACGTCGAAGGTTATGATGACGTCACGGTCTGCCGCCATGACTTTGGGACGAATTTTGCAACACTTCAAAATAACTGGTCTGAATACCGAAACTCGTAGGCGTTACGGCGGTTAAACTGAAAGTACCCGTAGGTCTGCACCACGGCCTGTCGACTTCAAGTCTTATGTCAATATCTGTCTGCGTCACGACGACTGAGCTGAGGCCAGGTGACAGTACCTTAGCCCAACGTACTTTACGTTCTCGAAACGTCTACCCAAAACCAGTTAACAACTCCCTAGCCTAGCTCTTGTAAGTGCCAACCTCCTCGCTGCTTGCCCTGCAGGCTTTGCTTTAGTTGGGCCAATCAGGAGACTTTTTTTTCTAATTGAAAGGGTTAAAATGAAAGTGACGTATGTCAGCATTGCTTAGTTTTGCAGAATAAAGTTTTTGCGTAGGAACTCATAATAAAAAAAAACTAAAAGTATTTTATAACTATCCAACACGTTAACTTGTAAACGTAGGCAGCCCCTGACTAAACACACTTTAGTTTTAAACGTTGGGAGAAGAAAAATTAATCCAATACGCGATAACATCAATGTTTTCCAATTTGTGTCTTGCTTCACTTTCATTCTAACCCCCTCAATAATAGGACGAAGGCCTACTGTACAACACCGAACGTGTTGTATAAATGATAATGCAAACTACATTTGTGAAAAGGCAAACGTTTGCTGTGAGCAAGTAAGTCTAATGATATTCAGGTTAGGCAACGTGGGAGATGACACACTGAAGCAGTAGATAGGCAGAATATGTGATTTACCCCGTTAACAACACCATGAGGTCAGTGTTGAGCAAAATTTTTGAATTAAAATGAGCATGTTTATCGCCGTAAGTACATTGTTAACAAAAATACATTCATATGCTTGTACTATCTGTGCTGTTTGACATACATATGCGGTTCACTTCCATCGTTTCATACTAAGGACACTAATAAATATATACTGCATCTCATTGAACCATCGATTCCATTGGTATGAACCCCTTTACAACAACCTTTCTTTAAATCATAAATAATAATAAAAATTTTTTTGCCTATAGAGTTAACATTTCTGACGGAGTAGAAGTAACCGGACAATGTAGGAGACCCATAGATGACCACTTCACAGTGACGTAAAGCTGGGAGTTGGTGCGTCGCGGGAGTGCAGACCAGTGCAGCGAGTCGAACATCTCGCGACACTAGAGTGCGGATAAGTATAGAGAGTTGAACGTCTCGTGACACGAGAGTGCAGATAAGAGGAGCGAGTCGAACAACTCGCGGCGCGAGAGTGCAGGAAAGTGCAGCGTGAGGAGCAGTTGTATTGTGAACAAGAGCAGCGAGCGGAACAGCTACGGGAGCCATGTGACGCCGTACGTAGAGGCTAGGAAGACATGAGTGTGCGACAGAGGGCCGGACTGGCACCTCGCCGGGGCAGGAAGGTGATCCTGCACCACCACCCGCACCACGGCGATCCACCAAAGTCCAAGTACGAGGTGCGCAGCTCCAGCTTCGAGGGATCCACCAAGGTGCTGCCCTGGACCGGGTGAGTGTCTCCCCAGCTAAGGGTCACTACACAGTAAAAAAAATTTCGTACTTTTATATATATCTCTTTGGAAACTAGTTTCCAAAAAGTCTTTTTGGAAGTTTTGTGAGTCTCTCTATAGCTGAGGGTCATTCTACTGCACAGTAAAAAAAAAATTAATGTACTTTTACAAAAATAATTTGGAACTAGTTTCCAAAAAAAAAAATTCTTGGAAGTTAAAAGATTATTGCAAACTTCACAGGAATTGCTTATAAACAAAAGTAGTTTTGCTTTGCAGAAAGGTTTATGTACATGGTACAATTTTGTGAAGTGTCCTAAAAATGTTTTGCAAACAAGTTTTCAAGAAATGTTGCAGTAAAACTACTAAATATTTTGGAAAATGTGGCAGGCTTTCCGAGGGTTTTTTCGTTTTAGATCAATTGTTTTGCTCATAGAAATATATCATACTAGTCCCCAAAGGTATTTGGAAACTTTAGACCACTTTAATGACCTGCGACATTCTTGTTGTAGTGCCTAGATTGATAAATGATTAGACATTAGTTCACACATTTCTTCTTGTAAAGTACAGGAATTTACCGTGTACAGGCCCAGTGTCAAGAACCACATATTTTATTATGAACATTATTTTCCACCAGCTTGTTTCAATGTCTCGTGTGCACTTCTCCAACTCTTCTTCAAAGTCGGTGATCAAATGTTTTAAACTCCTACCCAGACAGCATACAAGCTTGCGGCAAGCCTGCATTTCTCTTGCCTTAGGCTTGCAAAAGCAGATTGCTTTGCAAACTTACCGCACGCTTGCAGCAAACTTGTTTCTTCAGGGCACCGGTATAGGTCTTTCGTAATAACTTTGCAAACTTGTGGCAAGCCTGATGAGCTAGTCTAGTAGGGATTGGCTCGTTGGTACGACGTTTACATCCGCCTCCGCCATTTCCGCCGAGTTGTGTTGTTAGTTTTGTGAATTAACATGCCAAGTGGCGAAGTTGGGTTATGCTGTTTTAAATTATGTTCACGTTATGATTATTTATTTCGCGCAATGTTCCTGCTGGTTTTTAGGATTCAGGAAAACTTTGCTACACAGGAATCGTATAAATACTGGTAAGCTTGTCGCGTCAGGCTTGCCGCAAGCTTGTTCTGTGGTAACTAGGAAGCTTTATTCAAGATTGATTCAAGCTTGCACATTTGTAATGACAAGCTTGTAGCAAACTTGAAACAAGTTTGCATTGTTGTCTGGGCAGAGTTTTGGGTTTCTACCAGTTATCCACAGACGTGTGGTGTCGCGGTAAACCTTATTCTGATTGGCACAGTCAAATGGGTGACGTCTCGTTACCGAAAACATGAAGCAGAGCTGCAAATATGCACGGAAGGCAATGAAACAACACTGTAAAAAACTTCCTCAAAGGTTTAGGAAGTTATTATCCCAGACGCAGTATGGTACAGCTACCATACTTCCGTCTTGTAAATATGCAAACGTTTACAAATGTTACAATACAAGTCTGGTATCTTCAGTATGCATTTGACTGTTTTATAAAAACGTTTAGTAGTGCTACCATGGATGTCTGGGAAACTATTCTACCATACCTACTTTCTTAGCGCTTCTATACGCAGGTCTGGTAAATTTACAAACTAATTTTTAGAGTAAAGTTGTTTCAAAATAATTTTAATAAAAAAATCTTAGGTTCTGACAATGTCGTTAGCTTGGCAAGATGCAACTTCCCAAGCTAGTTGCGTTTGTGTTGGGATGTGGTCAAAGTCAGAGTTTGACGATTCCGGTTTTCGTACAAATGAAAATCAGAGATTCTCTATTCTATAACTGATCCTAATGTAAATTTTTTTATGAAATGCAATTCACAGACTGCAAATATCCTGATTTATTAATTTTTTTGTGTACATAAAAATGCCACAAATAAGGCACTTTCTTCAACAAAAAAACTTCGGCATCAGAACGGCGTCCATTGAAAACAAACACGTTGACGCATTCTTGAATAGTCGGTTACGATCGGTAAAGTTCGCATGTTATTTAAGGCCGTTCAAGTGGAAAAAAAATTATAATTTTATATCTGCATAAAACAGTGACAGTTTTGTAGATGTTGCTTGGTAGCACATTTTCCATTTGCAAGAAATAATTTAGTTCAGCCAGTTTTCCCATAATGGCATTTCAAAGTCAAAATTTGCACGTTTTTAGTTCATACACCCCTCGAAAAGTAATTAACGTATTGAAACGAAATAATTCACAGTGAAAGTAAATGTCACGGGCTAGGGATTTAAGTATTTAAAAACCCATTCAAAGAATGTTTTGTATTTTAAAAAATTCTGAAATTCGAAATTTATTTTGCTACTCTTAGGAAATTTCTTTTAAGTACCAAAATATTTGTATTGGATTTTTATTTACTTAAATACCTAGCCTGTAACATGTACTTTATCTGTGAATTTTTTCGTTCCATAATGTTGATTGGTTTTCGAGGGGTGTATGAACTAAATACATGCAAATTTTGACTTTGTAATGCCATTTTGGGAAAACTGACAGAGCTAAATTTTTTTATAAGGTGGAAATGTACTCTGAAGAAACGTCTACAAAAATAACTCTGTTTCATACAAGTATAAAATTTTGTTTTTTCCCCACTTGAACGCCCTTAACTCGTCCCTGCATTCGCGCAACTAGCCACACATGTTTTCCCTTGCCAAACTCACTCATAATAAATTCAATATCAAATAGTCTGTAGTTCTCTTTTTGGTGAGGATCAAACTGTTCTGATTGTCAGCTGACGTTTTTTTTGCCATTGTTTACGGACACAGTAATTGGTCTGGGTTTTTCAACTACACTTTCAGACTAATTGATGTTTGGAAGAACAACACACTCACCCTCCAAAGCAAAAAAAAAAAAAAAAAACAACTTTTTTTCCTCATTGTTCACTTCGACTACCATTACTAAGGCAGATGTTTGCCAACGCTGTACAGCGTTATACATTTTGTTTTAATGACATTTCAAAGAATTGTCTATCTCCTGGGAGAATTATTAAACTCTGTTTTCTAGCGTGTTCATTTAATGAATTTCGTCTAACTTATTTATTGCTGTCTGAATTGTGTGTATCTTTTTAAGGTAGTTTTCCTTTTTCCGGACTTTAAACATTTTCATATTATGTCAATTTGTGTTTATATTTAATGCAGGTATTTGAGGTTGTTGGAAAAGTAATAACCTCTTTCCTGAATAGGGACTTATTTCAAAGTCTACAACGAAATTAATTTACTTCAAAAGATAAACATATTTTTATCCTATAAATAGTCTTATATTCAACAAAAATTAAATTTAAAGTGTGGTGCCTCTGATGGATTATTTGTTGCCTACCTGGTGCAGTTCTATGCAACGAGAAAATATCTCGTGGCAGCTACAAAATATTATGTTTTAGTAATGTCCTTGCCAAATATAAATTTGTACTTACCACAAAACGAAATAATTTTGCGTTTGCTACTATATAATTTGACAGGAAATGTTAACATAAAGATTTTGTTCCAGTGAAGAGTTGTTTTCAAAGGGGGTTTTCCGGACAAAATTTTCTGAGTTGGTAATTCGTTTTAAACTGTATGTCATGTATCGTATGTCTTATCGAATGGGTATTAGTACCAGTAAGTTAAATTTTACTTGTAAATATTATTTACTGAAGTTAAATGTTCATGGTAAAAATGTTATAATATTTTGTTAGTATAGTATTCTCCTTACAGAAATATAACCAAGCGCGGATGAGAATTTCTATTCAGTTCGGAATCAGCAGGTTTATTTCTGGATTGCTTTGCTCCTCTGCCTCATTATCATTATAGGATGGCTGTACCTTGGGGGAATTTAACTATGGTCGGGGTGTACAAACGAGATAGAGCACGGAAATTTCGTTGCTCCACGCGAACAAAGAACATGCTTTATCTTAAGCAAATACAGTTAATTTACTTTCTGCGCTGGTCCTTTTGCAACGAAATTGCTGCCTTAATATGCATATTTCGTTATAAAATTTTTGTACGGAGTTTATGTTTGTTCATTAAGTAGGTGACGGGGTTATGAGGAGGTATTTCGTTACACTTTCGTACCATAGTAAAGTTTGAGGTATCTCGCAGAAACAAACCAAGTACTAATGTAATTTAGAATGTTTTTAACAGTTACAGTCAAATGCAGAGATTATGTGTAGGACCTGAGAAAGTCGCGATTTCATTTGGCCACAAAATCAGATCTTCCTACATACTACCTATAGAAGAAGCGAAGATTAACGGTGAAGGAAATGGCCGACTGGCGTAGCTCACACTTCTTTTCCATTATTAAATCGTATCTCTTTCGCAATAGATTCCTGATTTGTTTATAGGACCGTGAACATTTCGTGATAAGAATTTTTCCCCAATTTGTTTCAGTGACTTACGTTCAAATCTGCAGTTCTGATTCATGATCAGTGATAGGATATATTAACTCTCATGTGTCTTGAGATTATACCCACAAATCACATATCTGTGTGATTGTAACCTTATTGGTAGGACCCAGTAGTTTTCGCGAAAAGAATTTTGCCCTACTTTGTTTCCGAGTCTTACGTGCACACCTGCACCTCAACTTCATGATTATTTGCAGAGTGTTTTGTGCAGAGTCATTATTCAATTTACTGTGTCAGTCAGTACATGGTTAACTGTGACACGTCACGCCTGTAATTTGCGGGTTTAACCTCCACACGCTGGGTGTAACGGCATCCAATCACTGACCACATAACAGAGCTGCAGGTGCGCACGTAAGGCACTGAAACAAAGTGCTGCAACAATATTTTCGCGAAAACTACCGACTAGAGACTTCACTTCACAGAGACACGCTGACACATGAAGCATAGCCACAGAATAGTTAGGAATATAGAAGTGAAATAGCAGGTAGGACAGCAAACTCTGTCACACATGCCAGCAAAATGGCTTCCCTGGCCAGCAACATGGCCGATATACCTACCACCAATCAGCGTAAGGCAGCTGCCCTGCTAGCCGGCCGCCAGGCCAATAGGAAACCTGCAGTAACATGCAGGAGCCAAACATACACGGGGCTGATATCAACAGCCTCGGGCAACCAATAAGCGGTGAAGTTTGCCCATATAAAATGAGCCGCTACGTCATTTCACCTCTGTATTACTATTTAGTCTGTGGCATAGCTGCAGATATGTATGTAACGCACTGAAAAAACAGGGACAAAATTCTTTTGGCGCCCGTACTTATTTGAAATGACATAGATGGCCCTGGGACAGTATTAAAGAATCAACTGAATGCAAACTCAATCGTGTAGTAGCACTGTGTCAATGAGCAGCCAATAAACAATTGTGGTCTTCTTGAGTACACATATATTTTTGGAGGCTAGCTTAACAGGTCAGTGAACCTGCAAATTTCATAGGTCCCTAGTAATACGAATCACAACAGTTTTTCTCTTGTTATGAAAGCGCAAGATAAATGAAACCATAAATTGGTTTATTGAGATACGGAGATGATTGGGAAAGCTACTACACAAAAAACTACCCCAGTTATTTAGATTTACCAACTTTGTGAGAAAAAATTTTTGCGGAGCAATGTATTTCTGGGGACCAGTTCTTCGTGCAATATTTATTAACTTTATTACACTGTTTTCGATCTTTTCATATTTATCTGTAATGACTTAAACGCATGTCTTAAACGTATGTTTTTTTGTTTAAAATGTAGATGACACAAGTTATCGGCTTCAATATTGTAAACCGCACTGCAGTAGAAATTTTTAAAAATATTTTTAAGTAAATATTTTTCCCCCAAATGAATCAGAATCTTAAATATCATTGTCATTCTTAAAATAGCACACTTATTTGGCACCGCAATTTGATGAATCCTTGAAAACAATATAATGGATATATAATTAATTTTTATGCATGATTATGGTAATTCATCAGTCATGTAACCATTTTGAAAAAGTCAATTTGGAATACTTTTGCATTTTTTTAATATTAAAATACGATAATGGAGATAATGGCAAAAACTGAGCTGAATTTTATAATATTCTTGTCTTAACAACTAAACCAATTTCGTTTTTATTTTCCATTTACTTACAATGGTTTTGTTGTTTTCCCAATTTT
The DNA here is from genome assembly GCA_003012365.1 of Medauroidea extradentata. Taxonomy (NCBI): domain Eukaryota; kingdom Metazoa; phylum Arthropoda; class Insecta; order Phasmatodea; family Phasmatidae; genus Medauroidea; species Medauroidea extradentata. Next base: position 19,213 of record PNEQ01037106.1, read on the forward strand.
TCCTCGTTCCTTCAACATAATTATGTATTGCAACTGCGTTTCCTCATAAAATTGGCATTCATCCATCAGTATACAACCACTCCCAAAATTTTCTTTGAGTAATTTCTTGACTGTTGCTAACTGAACTATAAATAAACAACCCCTGCCCTTTTTTAATTTTTTTTATTTCCATTTAGCTTTACATCTTTTGTAAAATATTTATCAGTACATAGTCTAACTTTATATTTTAACAATAGTCACGGGAAATGTAATATTTTTAATCTCCATTCATAAAGAGTAAAATAATATAATTAATTAATTAATTTCAATAACTGATGTTCATTTTGTTTTGCAAAGATAGTTCAAAGATGAACTGTAGAAACAATTTCTTCACCAACTGAAATATCTTCATTAAACATTTTCTTTTAGCTACTTGGAGCTGTATTTCTTGGCTTCAATTCTAGATTGTCCCTTTTGTATGGTCTCTGTAAGCAGCATTGTGATATTTACATGGCTCGTTTAGTTATTTATTCCAGGACTTGCCCTTTCAAATTATAAGTTTAATTTTGCAAATGGACATCAATAATTATAGCCTGGAAGATGATTTTTTGGCCAATCTTGAATGTTTAATGCCTATTTTAATACTTTTTACCTCGATGGTGAGAAGCACAAACGTGAGATAACATTTGAAACACTTGTAAGGTGAGCAGAGACCCATCTATTTCGTAGGTTCACCACCCGACTGGCTGGACTCCTCAGTCCTGGCCGATTTAACGTCTATAAATAAGGCAAAATGCATGTCAGTGTGGTGTTTTAATATAAGCTTTCTATTGGTCCATCATACCCTAGGACTAAACTTACAAATCGTGGCCCAATCGCGAGAGTAACTTTCTTTTATAAGAGTTTGAAATATAACTTGGTCTCAAATGACTTCGCAAAATTTCCGGGGCTCTGCAGATGATAACTGTGTTTGGGATTATTAACAACAAATTCAGAAAACTTTTTTCTTAAAAGAAAAACAATTCGCACCATCTTCTGCTATTGCATTTCGTGAACAATAGCAGCTCTGCTTGATTGTAATTGGCAGTGTGTCTGTGTTGAAAAGCGTAGCATACTTGACTGAGTCAATAAGAGCCAGGTTACTTAAACACCACACGTCCATTGAATAGGAGTGAAATAGCCGGAAGGATGTGAACTCAGTTACACACATAATCCCTAATGTATTTTCAAGGAAAATTTTCCGTCCTTTTTGAAAATGAAAACAACTATTTTAAATACTCAACAGTAAATATATTAAATGTTTTTAAGAGTGCATGGTAGATAAATAAACGCTGAAAACATCAATTGATTTCTACGCTTTTTTCGAAGCCAATATGGATAGAATACTCAATGACAATCCTAGATAATGGTATTTGCCAACTTTATGAGTAAATATTTATCCAAAATTACTAATTCGTTACGTGTGATCTCATGCACCGCAGTTAAATGCACGAGGTTCCGGCGTCAGGGATTGTGCCTCAGAAGTTCGTTACACTGGAAACAATTTTGTTTAAAACGTTGGCTAAAACTATGGCCTAGGATTGCCATTGTTTACTTTTCGTACACTGACTTCAAGAAACCTACAGTTGTAGATTAATGCTTTCAGCGTTGAATTGTGTATCACACTCTCTTAAGCACCACCCTTTCTCTCTTTTGGTGAAATGTGTTCTAGGTGCTCTGACAACCAAATCTTGATAACATTAATTTTGTATTATTGCTTGCCATCAATGCTGGTTGGCGGTTGTGCTCGTTTGGGGTACCTGTGTATTGGTTGGTAGCACTGCGCAGTCAAGAATTGCAACTACTCCTAAGGGGTCACAAGTTTTCTTAGTCTTTGTCAGTGAAATATACCGTCAATATCGGCATGTGTATTTATTTTAGCAAATCTGAAAGCTCTTCTGTTAAATGATTTTCTTTTCTGTATACAAATATTTTATAATAATGTCTTAATTACTTTTATCCACCTAATTTTGCGTGGCCACGGTGGCTAAGTGGTCAGTTCACTCGCCTTACAACCAAACAATCCGAGTTCGAGTCTTGGCGGGGTCGATCCCCGGAATTTTGCATGTAGGACTCGTGCCGTACGATGCCGCTGGTCAGCGGTTTTTCTCGGGAATCTCGTGTTTCCCACACTCTCTCATTCCGGCACTGCTCCATACTCACATCATGTCACCCGTCACAGCGCTAAAGACCTTCGATGTTGAGCGCTGACCAAAATCTCTCTCCCTCACACACTTAATATAATAGATAATAATATATATTGATGTAAGGGAGATGATGTTAACCAAAGATGGAGCAGCCTCTATGAAGATATTTGCAAAGGAAGTAGGAAAGAGACTTGAAGAGTTCGACTCCTGGCTAGCAGAGAACCCAGATGAAACAGAGGAAAGTTACTAATCAAATCAAGACAAGATAGCTCCATGGATATGATGACCACAGCAATTAAAATGGCAAACGACATTAAGTAATAAAAATAATATACATTAAAGGCAACCTACTCTCCCTGCATTACCCAGAAAGGGTGCGGTTGCAGGGGGACAAAATGGGTTCTACTCTGCGTGGCCCTGGCCACGAAAAAAAAAAAAACCTTCATGTAACTAATTTTTACGATATGCCCTTCTGCGTATTGTCATACATTTGTCGAGTAATAATTTTACATGCCAGATACTTTTATTCAGTTCGAAATCCCGCAATATTCTCAGTTATATTCACATAAATACGTTATTTTACTCTGTATGCGTAAGTATGTGTGACGTATATTTGTATGGCTTTTACTTCGCCGTGCAAGCTCTAGAATTTGCATGGTTATTCTATGCAGTGTCGCGAGCGCACTTGCTCGGTATAGTGTTTGACGGACGTTGGTAAAGTTTATTTGTTTGCTGGAATGAGCAGAGTTTGTGAACTAGGGCAGCTGTCGTGTAGACACGTAGTGATGTGCACGTACAACATCGACGGTGGCAAGGACTTCCATGACCCAGGACATGTCTGAGGATGTCGTGTTGCGGAGTAAGTCGTAAGCAGACCGGCGTGAACATCAGTCCCAAGGTGGACGTGGGGAGCACATGCAGTATGGTAAAACTGCATTAATGTAGTCAAGCCAGGCCACTGACAAAATAGTAATACATAGAGACGGAAAAAAATTCATTGATTCACTGACCAGCAGGCTAGGCTCCAAGAATATATGTGCACTCAAGCAGACCGCAGCTGTTCATTGGCTGCTCGCTGAAATAGTGATATGGGCCTGCATTTAGTTACGTTTTTAATTACTGGGTCAGCGACTTACTCATGGAGTCATGAGTAGAGATGGTGGAATATCGCGGGAATCTTTTCTGCCAGCATATTCTCCAAATCGGTGTAGTGTTCTGCATTTTGTGTGGGTGGATGATCGTTAGAGGTACGTCGACTTCGCAAATACATTCCAGGCCAGGTTGAACGCCAAAATATATACTTCATAATCACGTGTGTGACTAGTTGGCGGCTGTCACGAAACGCATTTGACTACTGCAAACCAGTAGTAAATAAGGAAATGATTCCTATGGCTATCTCTTGTAACGCTGTAAGCCAATGAATAATCGACTGTATCCATATTGTGTACAGGAGTGAGCAATCTAGGCTACTGCCAGATGAATCCGCGAAATTGACGTACGTCTAATGATCGCTATGCGGAACGATCTAGTTGTTTACTGAGGAATCGTAGGCGTTCGGACATAGCGCACATGAATCATCATTGGTCCAGTCAAATAAAGGCTCATTAGTGGTGACCCTTGTTTTTCGCGAAAATAATTTTGCCTCACTTTGTTTCCGTTCCTTACGTGCATATCTGCAGTTCTGCTTCGTGGCCAGTGATTGGATATTTTAACTGTCGCGAGCCTTGGGATTCTACCGGCAAATCACAGACGTGTGGTGTTGCAGGAACGTTATTGTAATTGGCTCAGCCAAACGAGATATGGCTCTTCACACGGACATGCTGCCAATAACCATGAAGCAAAATCACGAAAGAAACAGGGTCCCTACTCATTAATATCGAAAGAAACCAGTGCGAAATGAATACATTACATTGAAGTCTAGCAAACGTCCAACTTTTACAGCGATAAATCACCATTTCTAGTCATAAGTCACGGACTAATTATGAAAGTGACACGAACTTACAATTAGTATAATTCTGGCTTGTGCCTACAAGAAAACACGAAGTTTTCAAGTCCCTAGACTGATACAGACACGGAATAACGCGGTGGTTCATTTGATATGGGAGAAATTCTCCGCTTATTGGTTGCCCGAGACTATTGATACTAACCCCGTGTCTGTTTGGCTCCTGCATGTTACTGCAGGTTTCCTATTGGCCTGGCTGTCTAATAGCAGGGCAGCCGCCTTACTCTGATTGGCTGTAGGCGTTTCCGCCATGTTGCTGGCCAGTGAAGCAATTTTTCTGGCGTGTGTGACCGAGTTCTCTGTCCTACCGGCGGTTTCACTTCTGTATTCCTAAATATTCTATGTCCAGGCTTCTTGCAGTCGTTGTGGGAAGAACGCAGAATTATTTCCTAATTTACTCATTCGACGTTCTTGAACAAATTAACATTAGAGGTCGTGTTATTATCATCTAAATTTTCCACTTGTTACTATGTTTGGTAACTTACGTGCAACACAAGGAGGCATCTTAATGAAACTGGACATACTTTACCCAAAGAGCACCACGAATAGTCTCACTCTAGTGGTATAGTTATGATTTAACTGATCATATTTAATTTACTTTGGAAGACAAAATCCCACCTCACAGTCTCCAGTAAATGCTTGCTGGTGTACATAATATATTTGTATAATAATGACTTTGCCTCAGTGTCTGTAGAAATCTGAAATTAATTTGAAATATAAAATTAAAAATTATTAATTATCAGAATTTTCCATGTTTGTTTTCCTGGCTGCCATTCTTGTATTATTTAGTGCAAGCCATGAACTAATTGCAGTGTTTTACAATGTGAGTAAATAGTGTACGTATGTCTAGTAATTGTTAGTGTTTGTAGTCTTAAGCTTTACACAGCCATCAAACAACATGCTATGTCACAATTCCGACTTTATTCACACCAATACGCATTTTCTGTTGTATATCCTTTAATTGCCAGCTAAACAAGAACAGAAAAGATGGTGAGAAAAGGAAATAAATTTGTCAGAGTAGGACATATTTTCTTTATTAAGATAAATTTTATCTTTTGAAAGAATAATAATATTTCTACATGACATTATTCACATTATTTAAATTTTTAAATATATATTCTGGAAATTTCCCTTGACTATATAGTGCTTAAAATTTAGTTTTTGCTATCGTAAATAGATCAAATTAAAAACTTTTGCATTAACAGTTAATGTCTTGCGGAATGTTTACGGTATTTAACGATACTTAGGTTTTAATTTTGTTATATTCGTGAACGAAACAGTGTTTATGATTGAAGTTTGTGAGTGAAAGTGTTTTTTTTTTTTTTTGCATTTCAAGGAGATAGTCACTTAACCTACTTTTGCTCCGAACGTTGGTAATTCATCTGGAAACACGCGAAAGCACTCTCCATTAGAACATGTCATCCGGTCATTAGAGTAAAAAGGCTCCAGGCAGTTATGACAAATGTGCTGGAAAAAAGATTTTCGTGGTAAACAAATGTCTCGTTACTTTTGTGTATTCGTTCGTCAGAATTCAGTAGCATTTTTATAATAAGAAACACTCATTGACTAAATTGGCTGAGATAGTTTTGGACTACTGATTTTTCGAGATTTGAGTATCGCACTGTTACGCCCTTTTAAGTGCAAACTTAAGGATGTAATAATTTAAACTTACCACGTTTTTATTAACTCGCTTTATAGTCTACCCGTTTGTATGGTATGTTTAAATCTCGCCACCGGTTTTAAACTAACTTTCCGAGAAACTAGATACATTAAACTTTAAACATAGCTCATAGTGTAATGATAATGCAATATAATCTAACTTTCACGTCGGACTGTTAGTTTGTCTGTTCATCACTAATTTAAAATCGATTGCATAGTTGTATACACAAATGACTATACTAATAATTTTAATAAAAATATTAATATGCCGTGTTTTTAAAGTAAACTGAAATGTATTAAAAAATTCCTCCTATGAAAATCCTTGTAACATTTAAAACGGAAAACGTGGAGTGAATTTAATAGATAGTAGTAAAAAGTATAGAGAGAAGCTGTCGTTGAGAAAACTCACTCAACCATAAAGTATTCAGTCACTGGGCAAATAGGGGTTGTACAATCATATGTATCGGTATGATTGCAGGATGCTAACTTCCCTTTCTTGGATAATTTGCTTTGAGAGGTTTATAAAGATTTCATATCCCTTCCCCCCCCCCCCGTATCCGGGTATTTGAGAGTTATTTGCTAATAATAAAAACTGAACTAATTATTTTTTCGTATTTACTCAAGCATCATTCTGAACCCCAAAATATATCAATATATGAACTAGTTTGGTAGATGTCATGCGGTCAACGAAAACAAATTTTGTGCTATTTCACGTATTTATTGATCGAAATTTGCAAAACTTTACCATCACGTGTTAAAATTATGTATAAGTATCCAATTGAGGTGAATAAGACGACAATCCATAGAGTCAAAGTATAACCAACGATTCATTCAAACAACTTTTTCATTTATTCACGGCTCTGAGAGATCGGACTTAAAACAAGTTCTGAAATATAATTTCAGGCATTTACGTAGTCATCATCTTAAAACCAAAAGCAACTCTATATCTCGACGGGTTTGATAGTCCTCATGGATATACCTAACACGCATTCCATGTCTTGTAACTCATTCAGGGTTCTAATTTAAAAAAAAATCTGTATCGAAAGTTAAGGCTATTGTTAATGGGCGTAAAATTTAAGTGGAAACCGTTACGATAGGCCGTTGATTAAAAAATATGTAGACGAATAATTGAAAATACTTTTCAACCCATTTCATTACTTATCATCCTCTTTAAGTGTAAAATTTCGAACAGTCAGTGACCTTCATTTCAAGCGTTTAAGTAAACATTAATCTTATGTAAAATCGAGTAAATATCTAACAATTCAGTGAGAGTGAGACATACTGCATATCGAACACAAATCGAATATATATTTTACGAATTTTGAAAATATCCAGAAACACACTTTCGTTTTTTACGCAAACATTACTCTGAAGCAAACATCATTTCGATATATCGACTGGTTCGATAATTATTGAAAACTAATTGTAATCTTTGAACGATTGTAGAGTAATAGAATACATTCCAACGTATTTCAACACCCTAATTAATGACTTTCGAACGTCTTGAAGTTCTATGTTACAGGCCTACATTTGTATACATATTTGACTGAAGTAAAAATCACGACGATAGTTCATTAGGTTCGAGCTGTTCAGACGATTGATAAAAACCATTTTCCCATTTATTAATCTTTGGGAGTCAAATTTCGGAAAAATCTGTAAACTACAAACTACTATTTGGGTATTCACATAAATATTATTTTGAAGTAGAAAGAAAGTAACTCTATCCCGAAGGGTTCGATATATATATATATATATATATATATATATATATATATATATATATATATATATATATATAAGTTAATCAAAAATACATTTAAAGTCTTTTCACCCCCTTACAGGTTTAATTTTAAAAAAGCCTTAAATGGTCTACTATACATTTTATGATTGATTCATTGAAGTAAAAGTCACGACGATAGGCCGTCAGGTTCGAGCTATGTAGACGAATTTTATAAAACACATTTGACCCCTTTTCACCCTTTTAGGGGATGAATTTCGAAAAATCCCTTCTAAGTGCTCACATACGACCTAAAGGGAAGCCACACACAAAAAAAAATTCACATTTCTAGGTCCAACGGTTCGGGTTGAAGTTTTCACATGTCAGTCATTCATTCATTAAGTCAGTCAGTCAGTGTTGTCTTTTGTGTATAGAGATTATATCTACTATTTTTTCTTCTATGTTTTGTATCTTACTGGGTGGTATTTGTTTATTGGTTTATATTTTATTCTGGTGTCATGTGTAGTCTAGTCCTGGTTTACGAGTTACTTTGGAGATCCTTGTAATTTTTTGTGGTAGATTTTTCGCTTTATGCGATATTCTGGGCTTTCGTTTGTCCCGTGAGGATGGCTTTTTGGTTTTGGTTGACGTCTTGGGACATCTGAGCTCTTTTTTCGATCCTCAATATTACTTTGATTTCGATGAATTCCGCTGCTTCCTGAACTTCGCTTGTGTTTATTATGTCAGCTTATGAGATTTGCTTGTTTTGACTATGTTCGTATGCATCTTTTTCATTGGTTTACTGATTTATTCCATTTAGTAAAATTTTTGGTTGTTTTCTTGTTTGGTTACCGTGGTTAATTTTCTGAGTGTTGTTTCCTTGGGATTTTCTAGCCAAGATGACTTTCAGATCTGATACATTTTCTTAAATTCGTTTAGCCCGTTTTTGGTTACTTTGTTCTAGATCTGGTGTTTTCTTTTCCTTAAGGCGCTGTTGACTGTTATATGGTTCGCAGTAGGAGCAGTTTCTGTCCTTGGCCACATGTCGTTCACCCACGGTTGGTACACGTTGGTGTTGTGTTTCTCTGTGTTTTTGTTAGTAACTGATACTGTGTTGGTTGCCTGCACATAAAACGCAGAAATCTTGTTTACCGCAACAATTACTTGGATGGCCGACATATTAGATTTCATAATACAGGGATGTGTTTTTTCCCTGCTTGTGAGTCTATACAGTAATTTCATTCCTCCTAGTGCTCTTAAATGTTTAATTTTTTTTTGTTAAGTGGTTTCCACCACTTGGAGTGGCTTTGGTGTGGGCATCTTATTACTTTCAGTTTCTCGAAGCATTTCCTTGGCTCCTGTGTTGCCAATCGATGAGTGGAGATCTCCTGTTGCAACTTTGACTTACCTAGGTTTTTGCTGGAATCTGTAATGCGGTATTTTGCTTTGTTTTAAATTATTCACGCAGATATTGTGCGGTGTTCGTTTTTTCCACCCCGTTTTGTGTATTTTAGATTTGATTCTTGGTTTCTGTAATTATCATTTCCTTTTGCTATCTTCTTAAAATTTTGTGTAAGATATTATCATAATTGTTGAAAGACTGTATATGATGTAAAAGTTTCGTTCGTCGCCCATTTTCACTACTGTGGATGTGGCTTCTGCTACTGTATATACTTCACTGTAGCTATCATCGCAGCTGCTATCATCACTTGCTTGCAACTGTAGCAGTTGCCTTGGCGTGTTAGGTTTCGTTTCAAATTTTTCCTTTTCACTATTTTTGCTTCGACTTCGACTGTTTTGGGCCAGTAGCGGTATCTTGGTGTCATTCGCTTGGTTACTTTTACATATATATCTTTACATATGAATGTGCAGAATATTAAAATCATGTACGCACGTACAAGGCTTGTATATTAAACACTACGGCTTAAAATTACAGTTCTACCGTTGAATGCGAGACTACTGCGTGCCAGTTCAGTGATTGACATGTACTATATTTGCTTTTTTTTATGATTAAAAAGTATAAAAACTATTTATTATAAATAGGATTCCTGTAACGTTAACATAACTAGTCCACCATCTTTGCACGAACTAATCAGTAAGACATACGTGAAATTGACGGCATTAAGCAGACAGGAACCAACCCGCAAATGAAATGATTTGGAGATAATTAGGGACAGGAATTTTTGTCGAAAAGATTTTTGCCCCACTTTGTTTCAGTGCCTTACGTGCACATCTGCATCTCAACTACACGGCTATTGGCAGAGCGTTTATGTGCAGAGTCGTTATCCATTTGACTTTGCCAGTCAGTACATGGACAACTTCGACACATCACGTCTGTGATTTGCGGGTTTAACCTCCAGACGCTGAGTGTTAAGATATCCTATAACTTACCCCAAAGCTGAGATGCAGGTGCGCACGTAAGGCACTGAAACAAAGTGATGCAAAAATCTTTTTCTGAAAATTTTTCTGTCCCTAGAAATAATCGTACCCCGTAGAAGGAGAAGGTGTGAAATACGTCTCAGAAAAAGAAGAAATACTAAATTACGATATTTGACTAAAAATAAGAGCCCGGATAAAATGGTTTATATAAGGTTTAGATACTCACAGATAACTTTGACCTTAAATATCTCAGTTCCAGTTAACTGCAGGTTGATACTTTTCTTCTAAATGTAGTCCAAATTACGTGGCAGCTCATTTTACACGAGCGAACTTTGCTGCTTATTGGCTACCCGAAGCTGTTGACATCAGCCTCGTGTATGTTCGGCTCCTGCGTGTTATAGCTGCATGTTCCTATTTGCCTGGTGGCCGGCTAAAAGGGAAGTCGCCACATAGTGATTGTTCGAAGCTATTTTACTCGCGTGTGTGACTATTTTTTCGAGCTACTGGCTTTCATACTTGCATTCCTAAATATACTTCGGTCTTTACGTGTTTTGGTTTAGGGACAGGAAAATTTCGCAAATTTAATCACCTGCATGTTAGAATCAACTATCCTATGCATACTCAAACCCCGACCATTTGTCAACTACCCTAGTACCAAATACAATCATTTTTCAGTTGGCCAACGATTGACAGAAGCGGCCAACGTTCGCTAGTATGATCGTCTACTATTGATGGAATGGTTGTTAATCAGGCTGTCAGTAAATATGTTCGTAGTTATACTGAAATAATTTTAGTGAAGGCAACTTAGTTTAAAAATGCTGACATATTTCAGTCCACGGTCCACAAGCAGACTTAGCAAACTAATCCACAATCATCTCAGTATAATAAGAATACTTGTGGTACACTTGTGGTTAATGTGTGGGTGATTTCATTATGCATCACGTATGCCACATGTGGCCACGGGTGCGTTCCGAATGTTTACTGCCTGTGGACTGCTTATCACGATCAGATTTTCACAAATGGGCCAGATCATGTTTGCTATTTGAGTAGCTGCTACTCAGTGGAACTGCAGACAATGAACGAATAGACGCGGCTTAAGTATGCATAGTATAATGGATTCTACCCTACAGGTAATTGAATTCGCGAAATTTTCCTGTTCCTAGTTGGTTGTAAAGGGCGTGAGAGGAAAAGGAAGAGAGTGAGACCGGGATGGGGGTAGATGTTAAGTGAGCAGCGCCGCAGCTCATGGTTGGGGGGAGGGAAGGGATGAGGAACGAGCCTGCGTGTTATGTCCGCCCAAGGAAATAAGCAACAGGAGGTCCCTAGGGATCGATGCAAGAAGGCTGCAACCGACACTTACACACCGTACCTTGGGCGCTGAAATGTCTGACCGACCGACGCAGAGAACATAACGAAATGGATACAATGTATGAGAAGAGAGTACTTTCGAATACAGCCTTGTTAAGTGAATCGATAATGGCCAGCGTTTAAAACGGGACATCACAAGACATGTTGAAATTACTGGTTTTTCTGTCGTTTTAGGCGTTTATAAACTCTTGTATAATGGGATATACAGGGTGAGTCATCAGCTCTGCGACAAACTGTGACAGGATGTTCCTTGCAAAATAACAGTTAGAAAATGTCTGGCAACGAATGCCTGGAAACCACTCCTAAGGGCAGGAAACCCCTGTGAAGATGGGGTTGCAAGTATGGTTTTTATTGAATTTGACGGGAACCATTTGATATTAAGGGATGAAAATTTGT
>PNEQ01037107.1:0-30899 GCA_003012365.1 Medauroidea extradentata
ATATTTATTAAATATGTGCGGGGTTATAATGGAATGCGAAATCGAAAATTTTTTGTAAGAAACACCAAGATGGCGGCCGGAAACAATATGGTGACCGGAAACAAAATGGAGGTAATATTTTTTCGGGATTTTTGAAAATTTTGAATTTTTTGAAAAATTTTGAATTTTTGAAATTTTTTTGAAATTTTCGAAATTTTGGGAAATTTTGGTAATTTGACACTCAAGGTCAAGTTAAAGGTCAAGGTCAAGGTCACTGTCATCCATCATGGCGGTCGGGGACGTGACGTCACAACATGGCGGACAAATCCTCACTCGGCAGAAATCCTCACTCCGGCTCCATGTCCCAGAACCGGCATAATCATACTACTAAGACTCACTGCAGTAAAATGTAACCTTCTGACGATTGTTTTCAGTATAAAACATCAAAAAAGTTGAAATTTCTTTAAATCTGAAGCATACATAGCTGTGTGTGTAATTATCTTTGCCATGTCAATATATACGATATCGGTTACGACACACACACACAACATATTAAATTAGTTTAATAAATATCGAACGACTGGTGAGTAAGCAGTGACATATTTATTATGACTAACATCATTATAACAGTATTTTTATCACACAAAGGAACATTTAGCTATTTAAATAATTATACACGTATTTTATACCGTCAATTGTCGAAGAACAATTATTTTTGGTTACTTGAACAAATTTAAACGTTAGTATCACCCGGTGTCAGATATTTCTCAAACAACTGTAATATTTTGTATGTGTATCAGTAGTTGACGTAAAGTAAGATTTACTTAGCTAAGTTAATCCCACACACTTCAGTGTGTATTCCCAATTAATTTCCGCTAATTCGACTATAGCGCGCTGTACTGTGGAAAACTTCATCATTTGGCTGCATTTTTACAACCTTGAGATGGGCGGTGGTTTTTTAAACTTTCAGATGAAAAATAAAAGAAATAGCCAGCAATATTGCCTTAGTCGCTGCCGAAAGTGGATAGTTAGTTTTACTGTTGTATGTTGTATGAGTGAAGGCGACAGGTTTGTTCTACCAATGTTGATTTGCCCACACAAAAATGTGACTCAGACACAAATAAAAGGAGTATCGCCTCCCTCAACTGGAAAATGCTACACTTTGGGTTGGATCCAAGGCAATCACCTTACCAAATGGTTTGATCACTTTATAGAAAAAACATGGCCAATAGCAGAAGATCCTGTGTTGCCTATTTTATTATAGCACCGACGTCAATAACGGTGATGTTTAAGATAATTGCCGCAGAAACGATGAAATAATTTTAAGTCATCCTCCATACACGACCCACCGCATTTAAAGACAAGACATTCATTAGGACCATGAAAAATTCTTACAGTGAAAATATTCAGCAATGTTTGCTACAAAACACAAGACATACTGGTTCATATGACATAGATCAACTTTTAGGTATTGCCTATCTGAAGTGTCGACCTGGAGTAATAGACGTAAATGAATTCAAGGTTTCCGATATATATTCTGCTAACAGACCAGATTTTCAAAAGCACATGTTTTGTTTTGTCTGAAGTTGATACTGAATGAATTGATACACAGAGCACTGACGAAAAGAAGGACAGAGAAGATAAACTTAGAACTACAAAAAGGTAGGACAGCCATTTATATTTCCTTAGCATGGAAACTTCTCTATACAGAAAGTCGCCACTCATAGTGCACCAGCTTTTGAGATATTACATAATGTGAAAAGAACATGGGGGAAGCAGAACCTTGAGAAGTTCTTCAGCGAAGACTTACAATCATGAACAAAAACGTTTTTTTGGACATATGTCATTGCGGGCGAATGTTGCCGTATCGCAGAAAATCCCACAAAAAATAAAAAAGGAAGAAAAGCGAGTAAGCTGTAGCCTACATACATAAAACACACAGATAACTCCTGAAAGAATTTTGTCATATCCCAGAAGACGACACAAGGACAAGAACAAACAGAAGCAACACATAATTAATTCCTAAGTGGAATATAGTAGACTGAAAAAAAGACAGACTAAAAATTAATAAATAACAAACAAAAATGTGCTGTGTGAAAAAGGCACCAAATGGATGAACGACGACGACAACACAAATAACGAGAAACACTAATGGACGCATTTGTTTGTATGGACATACTCCATTGCAAAATAAATGACTGTCACAAGAAAACTAAAAGTAAAAATAAGACAAGAAAACATAAATAAGCAGAGTATGCTTTAGTCATCAGGATACATACACAACATGAAATTCCAAAACTGGAATCTGGTCAGATAAAACAAGGAACCAAACAGAAAAAACCTAGGTTGACATGCGACACAACGATGAGACGAAACAAAAACACAAACAGAATTACAGCAAACGACACAACGATGAGACTAAACAAAACACAAAGATGTCGGACACAAACAGAAAAAACGACAGACAACACAAACGATGAGACGTTTCTAATATATATTTTATTTTTAGTTTTAGTTCTTGCCATCGATCGGTAATTGTACAGAATAAACGCTAACGGCTCCTTGATGTAAACACAAGAAAAAATTTAACTTGAATGTCAGGTATTTTGCATTCTTGCATTAGAAACAATTTGTTTTCAATTTTGAAAATAATTTTTAATTATTATCGTATTTGTATAGTGATAACTCACCGTACTTCCCCAAAACAAGAACTTGAAATGCAGATCAAAGGTTAGACGTTCAGCCAAAATACCAAGAGACAATGGCACAAACGGTTGTATTATTTTGGAACAACTCGCATACCCTTGCGAACAACCTCGTCAGAACGCCACACTTCTCTCGAAGATATTTAGAATAATCCCTCGTAACGAATCGCTTAGTGGCGTCTTCCAAGATATGACTGGCCTGTCTCAAAAATGAAAGATAAAAGTTTCGGTCGAACATGAGTAGGTATAAGGGCTTAGCATTGCTTCGACAGCGAGAACATTAAGATAGCCGCCTGCCTAGTCTGCAGAGAGGTTTGCAGAGCTTTGGCCGTTACACAACTATTCGAGAACCTCCTTAGCGCGCGTAGTTTGTGTCTGTTTACGAAAAACATTGAAACTACGCTGCACACGTGCATACCCATTTCAGCTACTCCATTTATCTATAAACTTATTTTTTTACGTATGTGGGAATCGTGCCGGACGATGCCGAAGGTCGGCGGGTTTTCTCAGGGATCTCCCGTTTCCCCCGCCCTTAATTTCCGGTTCTGCTCCATACTCACCTCATGTCACCCTTCACCAGTGCTAAATACCTCGATGTTAAACGCTGACTAAAAATTTCTCACTCACTTGTTTTTGCGCTGCCAGAAATTGCTGTACTTGTGGCCCTTTTTAGGTGTGGAAAATGGCGCAGAATCTTTCGAAAGGTACAGGCGTGTACATTACACATTTACCGTTAATGTTACGGCATTCAATGGTTGCGTCACCGTTGAATGTCTTATACATAGGGACTGAAAAATTTCGTGAATTCAATTACCTGTATGCTAGAATCCATTATACTATGCATAATCAAGCCCCGACTATTAGTCAACTAGCTGCTACTCTGTGGAACAGCAGACAATGAACGAATAGACGGGGATTGAGTATGCATAGTATAATGGATTCTAGCCTACAGGTCACTGAATTCGCGAAATTTTCCAGTCCCTAGGCGAGTTGTCGGCGAGATGCCTGCACGCCAGTTCTATGACTTGCACCTAGAGACCAGAGTATAGCACATTGTGCGTGATGTGATGTCCTTGCCGCTTCCATACTACTAAGACTCGAACGCGCAAAATACGCCCGTCCAGATGGAACCAGTGAGTGAGACAACCAGGAAACTAAGAGGTAACATGTTGCCTGTACGAATGAACCACCGCAGCATTCGCTTGCAATCTCGGCAAACTAGGCCGACTCGACATCAGAGTGATTAGCGAGACTAATCGTCGTAGTCTACCAGTGTTCCAAACTAAGGTTCATTCTGCTGCTGGTTAGAGAGAAAATGTGATTTTTATGGGAGAGTTTGTCACAGGGAAATTTCTGCCCGCTAGTTTCGCTGCTATCGCTGAGGGACCTGAAAAATACGAAACTGCAGTAAAATTAAATTTAAATAGGCCTGCAAACAACAGAAACAACTAAACTTCATTTAAAATGTAAAATAAACCGGTTTCACGTTTTAAATTAGCAACACTATGTAACTTAAAATTCAGGTAAGCTCTGCAATTGGTCATTTTGTATCCATTAGCGATACCAGCGCTCAAGCGGCAGAAATTTTCCCTGTACCAAACTTTTAACACTGATCTTTCTAACCAGTAGTAGAATTAACCGTATCCAAACTCAGTTATGTACCGCAGCAAACGTGACACTGCATTCTGTCTAGTCGTGCTGGAACTGGAAGCAGCCAGGTGGACGTCGGTCGGTGAAAGGCGACACATCTGTGTACGTCTATTGACTGTGTATATGTCGTGGACGGTGTTACGCCGTGACGCATTGTAATCGGCGCTGTGGAGTCAACTACAGCCGTCCACCACATATACTGACGTCATCATAGCGTTCCGTTATGTCTAGAAACCTCCATTATCTCTCTCTCGAACTTCTCGGTTGGAACAGTTGGCTACCCTCACGCAGGATCCTCGCTCCTTTGTGATTCCCGAGGCGCCATAGCCCGCTCTCAAGGTCACGTCCGACCACAGCAGCCGTCTCATGTTTCTTAGAAAAATGCGGTCCACAAATACTGGTCTATGTCACGTGACATCTAGCGAGTGTATACTTATATAAAGTTTTGAACTGAAGAGGTTAATGCGCTCGCCTTCCTCCATGGCTATTCGGGCTCGATTCCCGTCGGAGTCGACCCAGATTTTCGAACGCGGGAATCGTCCCTGATTTCATACCGGCTGTTGGCGTATTTTCTCGAGGTTCACATTTCACCAGGCGCTGCTACATACTAAACAATGTCACCCGAAAACCTGTCTCAGAGACGTAGCGACTGCAAAATATATCTATCATTGTACTTTAAGGAATCAAACAGGATGAAAGATCGTTCTAACCATTGAAGAGCTGGGCCATAAAAAATAATGAACTAATGAAAATGAAAACGTAACAACTCAGAAAGAAATTAACTACATTAATCACAGCTCTAAAACGCATAAAGTTAATTGAAACAAAATAACTAGAAATACTGCGATGATACAAGAAAGATAGGTTGATAATCTAATTATATGGTAGCCTAAACGAACGTTGCGACAAATATTTAGGATAATGATGACAGTTACTTAGGAATAATGGCTTAAGTTTTCTACGGGGACTAGTAAATTATAGGCATACTTGGGGTCATGTTTTATTCTATCTGGAGCAATAGTGATAGCTCTGCTTAAAAAGAGAACGAAGAATATTTATTAAAGCTAAGACACGATGTACATATAATGGTGTGCCGTGCGCATTTTATCTCTGTCTCACTCTAATCTTGAGACGTCACTCCGTACCCAGATTGCTCGGAATGGCCATTTAAATGTATACAAACCCGTGCTTCTTTTCACGTCAACGGAGATTTTTAAAGAAACTACGAGGTGCAAGCTGATCGGATCTCTCTGGAAATAAACTTGAATAGATACTTTGTGTGCTCATAATAGTAACAACCGGTCATTTACATACGAAATAACTTTTATTGGTGGTTAAATATGTGCCTATCAGTGCAAGCAAGACGACTTCGGCTGGTTCTGCTGTACTCGCATAAAAGCTAAATAATGAAGTTAATATGTTGTTTAGCACAACGAAATGTACAACAATTTGCAAAATATGTTCTTCAAAAATTCTTCCATGCTCATCCAAGAAACGTATTCTGCGAATTAGCTGTTTGCTTTCCATATAAATAATGTTTATGCAATGTGGGGTTAAGTGATTTTTTTATTACGTTTATAGGTAGCAACTTATTGCAAAACAGTTGATATATTACGAAAGTCAATATTTTAGTGAAAAATTGAAATGTTTTAGGTTCTATTATTTGGTTAATATTTTAAAAGTAACGTTCTGGCAGTAAGGGTGGCCTAACCTACAATTTGCATAATGTAGCTCGGACATAAATAAAGGTAAGTGTTATGTAAACGTTTGCCAAACCAGGCTGTTACAATGTGTTTAATAATTTTTCTTAACATTTATGTCCGTCAACTACAATTCAACTGTGGTTGCAACGTCGGTTTAAATGGATATTCTAAGCCAATGCCCTAACAATGTTTACATTGTCAAGCATGCTCATGTTCAGGAGAAATTTTACAACAAAATCAATGGATTTTTAATCTTTATGGTTATCTTGCACTATGATGCAAATATAATATTAGTGACTTGCATAACTTCTACATTTTGTGCAGTATTTTAAAACATACTTGATTTCAACTCGCCAAAATTCAGCTGTTGACAACAATAATAATAACTATTTCACTAGCAATTGGACAACCGCCTATTGGCAAGCTATAACCTCTTCCACAAACACCTCCTAAACTTTCCAACCCCTTCACTGATACCTACTTCTCTGACAGCTAATTCCACGTCACTTCCTCGCCAGCCTCATAAGCATAGAATGCCTATGGTACCCTGTTGTGTTATGCTCTTCAATATCGGAATATTCTCACTACCATCTTCCTCTATACTCTGTTTTAGTTAACAGGCAGCATAATTTACCCCAGCCTCTTCCTCACCATTCACCCTCTTATACATCCTGACCAGTCTCTCCAGTACGCTTCTTAACTAAACCCATAATGCTGCAATTTATTTTCATTTTTATTTATTTATTTACTTACAGAAATAATCAAATTACAAACAATATGTTACTTACGTAAAAAGTTCAACCCCTTTGAACAAAGCTCTAGGTGAGGGCCTATTACAATTAACAATAAAATTTTGGTTGTAAGATGGCTTCAGGGTGCGATAATCTTGCCCATGTGTGCACATCTGCACACCTACATATACAGAAATATAACTGTACACATCAATACAATTTGGAATATCTCACGAGAAAGTTGAAAACAAAAGTACTGAGGAAAGAGAAGAGTATGATTTTACAATATAGAAAATATTGCAAATGCATTACAGTTAAGTTACACAAATATAAAACAGACACTTTATACAAAACATATTACATTCTAACACTTAACACAAAAGAACATATCACAATCACAAGTAAAAACTGACTGTGATAAATATTAGGCTGCATAAACACTAATTGTCATCATACTATATCCTATATGAGTTATATTACTACGTAAGGAAATATAACAACAATATACCTAGAAAATACTGTTTGGAGGTTGTTATGGCTAAGTGCAATGTTAACATACTACATAATACCAAAAATACACAGGCTGATAGAAGTCATCTTATCATCACGGGCAAATTATTTATAAATACGTCACATGTTCTAGTTTTCCCGTGCTATGAGTACAAGTGCAGAAAGTAATAAATATTAAGTCTCTAGCCAATGACAAGAGATCAATTATGTAGTGTACTAACCCATGTCTAGTTTCTTTAATGGGCTTTGCTTCAAAAGTTTCTTCAAAATAACAGCTGTTAGCGGCAGCTTTGATGGTAAGGGAAAGGCAGTTGAATAGTTGCAACCCCTAAAACTACAGGATTTTCATCCGTATTCAGTGTTAATTGAAGAAAGCAGTTTGTTTCCTGCATGCCTGGTGGTGTGATCATATATGCTATTCCCAGTTAAACTGCTGTCATTTGCACATATGTGAGCTGGTAAGTTGTACTCATACATACTTCTTATTAGAAGCACTTAACTGACTAGTTAGTACTAATAGAAGAAGGGAAATTAAATATTCTTTTAATGGCTCGGTTCTGAATGATCTGTAAATGTTTATTAGCTGAGCCCCAAATGGGACTCAAATATTGCAGATGAATATAAGAGAATAGTGAATAGAATTATTTTTTACCAAGACTGGCATCCCATGTAGCCTGCCCAATACTCCTACTGTTGGTAGAATATTGTGTTAGTAATTTTGTCTATATGAACATTCCATGTTAGTGTTCGTCAATGTTTATACCACCTAGGAATTTCACATTGTTCACTCTAAAAATGAGGCTATTGTTAATTGTGAGCTGAAAGGTTTCTTCATATTTAAATCTTGGAGGACTGAATATAACATAGTTTGTCTTGCCATAATTCAGTATTAGCTTGTTTAAGTTTAGGTACACATTGAGTGTGTTGAGGTATTCTTGCACTTGCTGCAACATAATGTTTTTTTTATATTTTCTTCTTGCAATTGGGCCTCAGCCCAAGGATTTGCTTAACCTACCTCTTCTCAATTTTTCGACCCCATCAACCTTTCCAAACTCCCTCGCTCCCATCACCTTAACCACATCCCTTACCAACTCATTCCAATCCTTTACCGTTCTCACTATCAAAGTGTTTTTCCTCTCTCTGCCCTCTTCCCCACCCTCTGTATCTTCCACTCATGATCACACCTTCCCCTGAATATACCTCTCAGTATCTTGTCACCCAGTTGTGTACACCAAACCAACTCCCTCACCACCTTAAACATCCTTACCAGCCGCTCCACTCTCCTCCTCTCCTGCAATGTGCCCCACCCCAATCCTCTCACCATTACTGGTGGTCTGAAATCCTCCTCTATCTCCCCCTGTGTCCTCCACTTATTTGTGACCCACCTAGCAGCCCTTCTCTGCACCTTCTCCATCTCTACCACTTCCCTTCCCACGTACGGGTCCCAGACTGCTTGCACTATGAGTGTACAAAATAACAGTGTCATCAGCAAAAAGTGTTGAGTCTGATGTGTGTTACAGAAGATGCCTTTTTATAGTAAGTACTTTTGGTATTAAAACAATTTAGTATAGGCCCCATCACAAATTTCATAACCAGTGAAAGTAGGTAGGCTGTAACTCAGTTATTTTGTAGACATGTCAGCCAGTATTTAGGAGTCTTGTAAGGCCTTTAGTAAACATAATTTTAAAAAATGTTTTATGATAATGTTCAAAATGCACACCTCAAAATTCTTTCTGTACATGGAACTACAATACAACCAAGATGACCTGCCTACTACAAAAACCCAGGCCTATCTGGGTTCAAGAGGGTGTTTGATGTAAATTAATGGAATACAGTACACTTTCTGCTTACATGAAATGTACAGATTTTAAGACTATCACAGGAAAATTAAGAAAGAGAAATATAAAAATATTTTTGCCAAATTTTTGACGAAACATCTTATTAGAGCAAAGTATTTTTGGTTGGAACATGTATGATAACTTACTGATACACCTTAGATTTCTGTGGAAGATATTAAGTTTAAGGATTGTATCGTCTTATAAAATATTTGCTTAAGGTGTGGATTAAATCTGCTAAAGAGTTAAATTTTCTATTTTTCTACACTAACACGCAAAACATGTAATTAAAAAATCCTTATATATTGTTAATTAGATGGTTACCAATTCTAGTTAAACATCATCTTTAATTTTAACAAATGTAAGGAACAATGGAATCAACAGTTACTGTGGAGGAAATGCCCTGTGTCATTAAATGTCAGTTGTTTGTTCAAATCACCTCACCACATTCTTTGAAATATTATTAACTTACATTACCAAAATAGCCCACATTGCTTGACAGACTAACTTCTTGACAAGTTGGGTGCTTATTGAAATATTTGAACTACATAAGTTCAAATTTATCAGAACATTATAAACAAAAATTGTATATTCAGTTCCTGGACTTAAAACTTAGCTGACTTTACTATTTGTCCCAATGAGATCAGGCCTACTGATGAACGAAATATGTGGAGCATCAATGTAGTCTCAAGTTTATAAAAGTGAAGCAACAAACCTAAGATGGTTGTCATTATTGATTATTTAGGGTCCAATGGTTATTATTATAAAAAAAAATTACATACAAATCTGTAGTTCACCTATATTGTTGCACAATAATGACAGACTTATTTAGGCCTATGTATAAATAGCATTAAAAAACTGTAGCTTGAGCAACTTTTTTTTATTTTTGAAAATACTGTACAGTTTTAATAATATCTGTTTTTTTACAGTTGGATTATATTAAAAAAAAATAGTTTTAATATGTCTAATGAAGTCCTGAATCTATGTTGAGTATCTGATTCATTCATTGCTTTAGGTTATTATTATAATTATTATTATTACTTATATGAGTCCTCCGCTGATCCCAAGCAGGTCAAATGATATAGAAGTGGTTCTATGCTGGTAAAATAACAGGAATGCAAAATTAATCCTACAATCAACTACTAATACAATTGAAGCATTTTGTAAATATCAATTTATTGTGAATACTAACATAATGAGAGCCTAAAGGTCTGCATGAAACGAATTATTTTTATTGGCCTACTTTTTTTGTTAAGTCATCGTGCTGACAATGATAGTATGTAAAGAGAAACAATGAGATGAAAATAACCTACTTCCAGTAAGGTAGTCCAATATAATGTTAATTTTAACCTAATCATTTTATATTAGAACTTAGTTTTTCTAAGTAGGTTCAATATATTTCGCTTCTTATTATGATACAAGTCCAAGATGGGAAATTATAAAACTTGAATCACCAGCAATAGAGTTAAGTGCAATATAGGGTTTCATGTAACATTTTGTCTGAGTCCTAGATTAAATTATGAAATTGTATAAAATCAAATAAACGGAGAACAACCAATAAATAAGTAAGCCTAGTTCATTTTCTTTGTGTAATCGGTAAAATGGCGCGACGAAACACGGTTATCGTTATAAAAATTGGTGTTTATTATTATTAAGTTAAAGTTTAATGTTGCAGCATCAAATGTTTCAGCTAAACAGACGCAATTTCCAACAAGGCTAAAATTTTCCGCACATACACACACGTAAATAAAAACGGGAAACAATAAATTTGACGGACTAACATTACAGTCTTGTTTATAGACGTCAATAACAGCTGTGCGGCCAACTTTATAATTGCTTAAATGAATACTGTACTTCACTACATAAATAGTTACCGTTTTTTGTGAAGGTAATATACTTGTTATTTAATTCCTAGTGAGTTTTGGTTATCTATTACGCCAGTTATTTCTTATTTCCGAACAAATTAAGCTCTGGTCGTTTTTCTCCCATTAGAGACAATGTAAACGTCTGCTTGCATGGGTACTGAGTGACGTCACTGCGCAGTAGCGTTGTATTTCGATCGCCGATCGGACAGGCCTGTATAGTTCGGCCATGAAGCTAAGACATATCCTGATCTGAATATTTGAAATACTATAAGCGGGGAGACTTAATACGTTGGAAGACGTTGAGACATGACAAGACACTATTAATAATTTATTCATGTAATGTTGCCCTGAATAAGGAAATTTACTTGCGAATAAAATCCGAATGACATTCGATTAATGTTTATTCACAAATGAAAATTATGGAAAACAAAAATATTAGGGCCTAGTATAAAACTGTCTCAAATTCACCTCTCATGTTCAAAGTCACTCCCGCTTACGGCATACATTTTAGTCAAATTATTAAAATTTTCATAGGCTGTCTTTGGAAATTGCTAGCATACTTTGATTTAGTATGTTAGAAGAGAAAAATACTTCATTACTAAAACAATTTCAAAACATTACGGTTTTTTTAATCGATACAATTGAATTTTTGTCGCATGCTTTACTTGAATCCATATATGATACAGATAATGTTTTAAATAACAGCAGCAAATAGAAACAATGTCAGTTTTATTGCCTGGAAAGATAAATACGTAACTGCCGTATTTTAAAATGTACTAACTGGATGTTTGCGAAACTCAGATTGAAACGTGCATTGAACTTTGCTACAGATTAAAAAAAAAATCATTTGGTCAACGCTTAGTGTTCCATAGTAAAAATGGCTCAGCGGTTATCTTGCACGCTAGTTCAATGCTTGCCTCGTAGTGCTGATGCGGCAATTGACGCGCGCTCCAAGGTCGCCCTTAAAGTACCGTCGTTTCTGAGCCTCTAGCAGGCAGGTCAGAAGCACCCTTAATATTTTTGTGTTGTTTATTCCTGCATTACGTTTTCAATCCTTAACCTCATGAAAATCTCAGCTTGAAATAAACACGTTCATATATTTGTTCATCTGATTTTATTGCCAAGCATCACGCATGTAGAAATAATGTGCTAATTTTCTAGCGTCGCTATCAATAAAGGATTGTAATAGCAAAATGTCAGAAAGACATGTATATTTGCGTTCCCGTATAAATACATGCACCAACGCAATGGCATAACAATACACATGAGAATATTTTTCAACCAGCTAAGAATCCAGGTTTTGTGAATCTCGTGATTAACGGACAAACTTTATTTATGGAAATGCTATTTAGCCCTGCTTACTGTCATTGTCTCTCGTGCTGTTACAGTGTAGCGACTTTTCATGTTTTTGTTTTATGTTAAACGCCTTTGTTCACTTTGAGGATAATCTTCAAATTCGTATTTGAAAATACTGTCACTGAAATGAATATAAAAATAAAACTTTCTTATATATAAATCAAGCTGGAAATGACTGAGCTGTTATACAAGTTATATTCGTATCTAAAAATGCGTAAAAAAGGTCAAGTTATGTTTACATACACATTCATATGTAATGACGTTAAACGTAAAGTAAATACACCGTACTTGTTTCATGTCTCTAAATTCTTCAAAATCTGGTTTTGATGCCATCCGATTCTTTTCTGAGAAAATTTGATTTTTGAATTGTCAACCCAGTTGCAGTTGTGTTTAAATAATGTGCTGTTCCAATAGACTGAACTACTCTACACAAGGAAACTGAGATTATTTAAAATCCGTCCAAGGCAATGTTGTACACATATTTTAAATGTAAGTTAAGGCCTGAAGTGCTATGTAAGACTACCTGTCCCACTTCAGTATACCTGCATAAAGCGGTGCCATTTGTAAGGCGCTATAAAAATAACGACCGAAGAATGAATAAGCAGAAACGCCCATGACATTTAGAATGTAACGGATACAGTTACGAGTTGTCTCCATTTGAATAATTGAATTTCAAGAACTTTTTTACGCATGCGAACACCGAAGGAACATATATTAGAGCATGTCCATTTCGGTATCACATTGAGCTACACTTTTTTCCTCAACCGTATCACGCGATTACTGTGAACATATCGTATTAAATTACAACGCTTAAAACCATTTTTTTGCTGTGCATTAATAATACGTTTAATTTGACTTATTAGGCTTAAAGTACGCGAAGAGTGGACATAAATAGGAATATCCCTTCATCATAAACAGTTTACAGTAACTCAAGAGTCAATATACTTTACTAACGCCTACTGTCAGGCAACCCTCGACGCAGGAGAGGTGCTGTGGTTGCAGCTATAGCAGGCAACATTTGTTGATAGTAAAAAAATAGTGCCGCGTTCAGTAGCATGATAAAAAATGCACATTTCAGGTTAACGCATAATAAAGTGCAGCTGTCAGTTTTAGACACATCAAAAATGTACAGCGTCCAAGTATAGACTGTTGACTATAAAGTGAACACTTCTGAACACGGCATTGTCAAAAATAACAATAAATAAAAAAAAATTGTGCTTCAGAACTAAGTTCTAAGCACGATGAAATCTATTCAATGCGGATATTATTTACACTTCCGTAATTATAATAGCGGCCGTGACGTCCGATAGATCAGACAACTCGCTTCCCTTAAAATCAATCCGGGTTCGATCCCCGGAGGGGATAGTCACGGATTTTTCGCATGCGGGAAACGTGGTGGATTATGCCGTCGGCCGGCGGGTTATTCTCGGGGTATTCTTGTTTCCCCCGCTTGCGTTCCGTCCCTGCTATATGTGTACGGTCGCATTGCAAGTCGTCCCTCATTCATGTGTGGTCCTCCAAGTGGGGGGTTGGCAGTGGCCTACCACCCCAGATTGTAATCAGAATCATTATGTAAACGGTGCAGGAATAATCCTTGTAGCGTCTCATGGTACCTTAACGCCCTATTCGCGAAGTTTTTACTTTATCAACAGTTGTTTGAACATTTAGGCTTAAGAGTTTGGAAGGAGAAAATGGTGATTCTTTCCTAACTCGTTTACATGAAATATATTTTACAATACATTTTTTAACACAAAAACGCAAAGACCCTTTCTGAAAAATATTATTCGCTTAAAATAGTTTAAAGCATTAATTTTAATCATTCGTTAAAATATCCAGTATCAAAAATAGACAGTGACAAATTTTTGTAGTGCAGAATTATTCCATAGGAAATCTTACAAAGAAAATATTTTGCTTTGAAGTGTTATGACTGACACTTCGATAATTAATTATGCTAACATCGTTTTTCCATTAAACTGCAAAATTTGTGGCCGAAACCTTTAAGAACATATTTCACGATTTACTTAAAATCTCTTATGAAAAATACATAAAACTGGTCGTTTGCCCATGTTGACGAACGGCGTACATAGCCTCGGTCGTTAGAAGTGTATTCAGGTGCGTAAGTGATGCCTGGTTAGGAACAGAATTCAAAGAACCTTACACGTATGTGTCAGCTCCCCCATTTAACTATAAAATTTATTTTCACGCTGCTGAATATGGCGAAATTGGGTGTTTTCGTAGTCCTTCTTAACTTAAGGCCATTTCACCAAATAAAATATTAATTGCATTTAATTTCCAGATTTCAATTTATTGATTGCACGACGATTAAAGAAAATTGATTTAATAAACATTGAAAGGTGTACTTGCAAAGTTTTCACACGATTTATAAATAAACGGTGTACAAAATAAATAGTGTAACTATTATACAAATATCTACTAACCTGCACGACACAAAAATATTTGGTTTAGCCAGGACTCAATCAATATTTTATTTGTATTAAAACTCTCAGAAATACCCCTTCTCCAATCTTTAATATTTTGATTCACGAAAATTTCAAACATATTCGAAACGAAAATCTTTGACGGAATTTATGACCTTAACTTACTTCTAAGACAAAATGGTGGCGGTTATGTCGTCAGCATGGCGTTACATGTCATTCGAGAAATTGAATTCAATAAATTTTAAAGGAAACTGAAGCAAAATTTGACCGTGTGAAATGGCCTTTAGGTACAAAAATCTTGGCACAGCATCTTTTATACGGCATAAGCGTGTGCATTGCACCTTTATATATAATATTATGCAATAATATGATAGGGCTGCCTGTGAATGCTTCATATACGCAAGTTGTCGGCAAGAAGACTTCACGTCAGTTCCGTGACATGCACGTAGAGGCTATTAGGAAGCGTAATGCGCGTACTGTGTCGTTCTTACAGTTTACGAACTGCTGAGCATCTAAAGCGCATAATATTTTCACCCATGCGGTCACCTTAAGAAAGCACCTCCTTACTGTAAGTGTATATAACCATACAATGTTGATTTATATAATACTGTAATACGTAAAGAGCTTTGAACTTTGTTGAGGACTTTCCACCAGACATGTGGCTGACGAAGTTGTCTAGAGCCATGCGGCCTCCTTAGTGACAGGCAGTTACTTAAATAAAGGGAGACTACGATTGTGCAGTTACCAGACACTCGCCTCCAACCTCGGAGATATGAATTCGATTTTCAGCTAGGTTGTCCTAATTTCAGCTTGTGCGACGTTAATGTTGATAGGCGAGTTTTCTCGGCGATGTTCGTCTTCTCCTAGCCCTCACATTCCGTCTCTGCTCCACTACCATTTAAATTCACCTTGAACTTTCTTCAAGCCAGCTGAGTGACAGGTGCGTGTCTCGAGTAGGACTGCCAACCCCCCCCCCCCTTTACCATCACCCCGCCTTCTCTCATCCATGTTGACCCTTCTGATACGTAACACGCTGCGTGAATTTCCCTTACAAGAGAAATTTTTTAAAAAGTTAATTTCCTTCTCATTTAGTTAACCGTTTGATTAGTTATTTTCGAGGTGTATGACCCTGTAGTGTTACAAATAGTGACGTAAAATTATAAAACATTCATAATGTTTCTCGTCAGCTTGTTGGTGTGTTCGTTACACACATATGGAACGCTTTGATTCCCATAGTGCTAGGTTGCCCATATAGTTTCTTGGCTTCGCAAAAAAATTATACTGTCGTGAGAGGTGATTTCCCCTAGGGATTTCCTCTAGAACGCGATGATTCTGAATCGTTAGTCAGCAATATTCCAGCCTCCGTGAACTGGTCTCAGGAAGGAACTTGTTCGGTCGAACAGATCACACAGGCTGCTACGTTGTCATAGAGTTCGCGGGCTTTCACCGACTCTCTCTCTGAACGATTTTGGCTTTTGATGTTTACCAGCGTCGAAGTCGTTGAGTCTCTCCAGCCGTTTCTATAGTCGCGGTCTTTAGGACAGGCGAAGCTTCTCAGGTACTGTAGGTAACCGCTTTGATATGCTGAATATGAATTCTTCAAAGTCAGCTGATTGCTACCCAATGACTTTGAAACTGACGAACCGCAAACGAAGATTTTTTATCACGGTCTGCGTTGTACGAACAGTCGGAAAAGTGTATTGCAAGTGACCTTGGATCTAGCCTTGCAATGAGGGGCCACGATTTTGTCGTGAAAAGATTTTTGGCCCACTTTGTTTCAGTATCTCACGTGCACATTGGTAGCTCTGCTTCATGGTTACTAGCAGCATGTCTTTGTTCAGACACATCTCTCATTTGACTGCACCAATCAGAATAAGACTATTGTGACTCCGTACTTGTGTAATGTGCAAAGGCAAGTGAGGGTAAAATCATCCAATCACACACGATGTAGCAGAGCTGCATATGTGCACATAACGCATTGTAACAAAGTGTTACAAAAATATTTTCGACATAGAATCGTGGCTCTAGCAATCGGGAGCAAACATCGCATCTGTTGCTGTCGAAAGAAGCCTTCCACATAAGTTGTGTTGTCTGCGTTTGCGGCTTATTTACCTTGTTCTCACTAATTGTGGCAATATTTCACTCTTCCGGTTTTCTCTTTATTTGTCTAAACTTTTGGTGTTGCCTCGTCTGTGTGAATTCCTACCCGAAATTGTATCTGCAGTATTATATACAGGACGATGAGACGTCGCGTGTTGATAGCTTGAGTGAACAACGCTTACACGTAGAGGAACAAAATATGTTACGTAAACATAGGTTACAAAACCGCAACGATTCTGTACTGCAGATCACGTGACGTATAATGTTTAGCGCGCACGAGTTCGACCTTGATACTGAGGAATACTACGTCGCAAGCAATGCGTACCTTCCCATTAAATACGAAAGCGGCGATTCCATTCCACAGAAACATGATCCAGCGCTGTGCACTCTACTTAAGAGTCCACGATTATACGCGAAAATAATACTGCAACAGTTTGTTTCAATGCGTTATGTATACCAATGTACGGTGATAGGGTGTTTTTAACTCTCAGCGTCTAGTGTTCTACTCGCAAATCACAAACGTGTGGTGTCGCAGTAACCTTGTTCCTGCTAGCACAGTCAAATGAGTCAAGTCTGTGTAATAATACATTCTGCCAGTAATCACGAAGTACAGTGTCGGCTCGTGGGTTGTTGCCAGGTGGGGCTGCAGATAGTCGGAACTGTACACTCTTGATGAACGCGCCGTAGACCAATGGTTAGGGTCCGGTAGTTTTCGCGAAAATATTTTTGCCCCACTTTTTTTCAGTGCCTTACATGCACATCTGCAGCTCAACTTCTTGATTATTGGCAGAGTGTTTTTGTGCAGAGTCGTTATTTATTTGACTGTGTCAATCAGTACACGCGGATAACTGCGTCACATCACGTCTGTGATTTGCGGGTTTAACCTCCAGACGCTGGGTGTTACGGCATCCAATCACTGACCACATAGCAGAGATGCAGGTGCGCACGTAAGGCACTGAAACAAAGTGGTGCAGAAATATTTTCTCGGAAACTACCGGGCCCTACAAATGACCGGCTACTTGATCTGCTGTGACCACTCAGTAGTAAGTGGCACCTGCACATCAGCGTGTCAGTGGCTGTAGAGTCAACCAGCGCACAACCCTATACAGCTCTTGGCCACTGCAGCCCTACTTGGCAACAACACACGAGCCGCCACTGATGAAGCATAACAAAATATGTGCACATAAGATATCGAAACAAACTGTTGCAGAATTCTTTTCGCGAAAAATCGTGGGCTCTTACTGTACTTTATTTACTGTGAAATGTTGTGTGAAAACGGTCCATTTTCGGACCAATATTCAATAAAAAATTTCTCGTTCTTTTAATTGAGCGGATATGTTGCTTAAGGGCGCCGTCTACTAGAATCGTGAAGAGGCGCGCAGACCTTTAACAATCCTGATTTCATTCGAAAACCATTCAACATGTTGTCACGCGGTTAGGCTACTAAAAGCATTTAAGGATCTTAGTACAGGTATATAATATTGCCATTAACTGTTATCGTTCCTAACAAGTATTTTTTTGAGTGTGAAAGTGACCGAATCGGGACTTTTGACGCTGATTTTTATGTAAGAGTAATCATTTTCACGATATTCTGAATATTATAGATCTGTAGAGCGACTCTTCCCCTTTCGTCGCGTAAGATAAAATGATGGTGTTGTCGCTGAAAGTCCCATAGTAAAAACAGTTCGGCGGGAACCTTACACGCTAGTTCAGCGCTTGGCTCGTTGAGGCGACGTGGCATTTGATGCGCGCTTCAAGGTCGACCTTACTACTCCGTCGCTTTGGAGCCTCTCACGCGCGGGTAGACGGCACCCTTAAAATACTGACGTCAAATTTCGCAAGAGACCATACGTTTGTCGTCAAGGACTGTTACTGGTATTTCTACTTCCCTGTATAGTTTCCTCTGACGGAGCGGCACTCGCTCGCCGTGTAGCACGTCCATGAGAATGGTTCAGTAAGCAGTGTTATTGTATGGTGTAGCAGGCGACGAGGTTGACGTCGGGCGTGGTGAGAGGTATAGCCGCGCCGCGACGCCTACCCGCACCGTCGTCAAGGCGACGTCGGGCGTCCAGGAAGGCCACCTGAAAGTCGAGCGTCGCTGGTTGCGTCACAAAGGTTGATATTCAGTGGAAGCTGCTGACGGCCGGGTCAAGACTAACCCAGTTATTATTTTCTTTTTACATTTACTCCTCCTGGCCTTTCTGGTCCTCCGGAGCTTCTTTTTCTCTTAATTTATTTTTTATATATTTCAGTATTCTTATATTCAAAATTCTTACAGTCAACTTATGATTGGTTTTTCACCCATTGAAGCTTATTTCGGTCTGGAGTATAGGTTCATATATTAGATTACTTTTATCATATTTTCTTTATTTAAAAAATATTTTTTTTGAAAACTATACATTCACAAGGTGAGCATACTCGCGGTCCCCAATTTCGTTCAGTATTCACATGTATTAATTTAATAAATGTTTCACTATATTATAATAAAATTTTAATTATTTATATTAACGTGCTTTTCCTATATAATTAACGCCTTTTCAAGACGGACATAAACAGTTACACCCCGGCCTTGCCGAAACGAAGGTGGCCATCCACTACTTGTCTGCCCTCCCCCCCCCACCACCTTTTCTCCTACATTAACCTTGTGTCGTGAAAACTTATTATTCCAAATAAAATTTCTGGCTTTAACTACATCGTACACGCCGTCTATAAAACGGGAAATACCTACATTATTTCCCCCGAGGCTCGGAACTCAGCTGAAGATGTGTTCCTATGCAGCACACACGCGACCTTCCTCACGTCAGTGAAGTGTGCTCCAGATGGAATGAGCTCAGTTTCCGCGTACAACCGGTTCCTCACGTAATCCTGCCCACGTCTGCCGCAAACTGGCCGACCCCACTGCGTTGTACGTCCCACTCTGAAATGGAATCCGGGAATATTTACTCACTAACATTAGTTGTTTAAAAATCCCGATTGAGCAGTTTCAACTAACTAAATGAGTAAAAACACCAATTATGGTCAATAAATTAACAGAACCACGATTTTGTGGAGGAAGTATTTTTACACCATTTGGTTTCAATGACTTATATGCACATGTACGTCCCTGTGATATTCGATGTTTAAACCCTCACTTGATTTGTGGTTCTGTTGACAAATAGCATGGTGTCTTAAGAGGAGTCTTCGCCGATATAGAATTTCCGCATTTGACGCTTGGGAATAGCGTAGCGATAAGAACCAGTGTCCCACGCTTGTCGAGCTGAATTTTTGAAAACATAGAAGCACAGTTTTAAGTGTGTGTTCTTTTCGTAGATAAACATATCAAGAATAAGTTAAGTGGTTTCACGTAAAGAAAGAATACGCGTGATACATGACAACGCCGTCCATGCACCAGTCGAGGACTCCTCTTTATAAGCTTGTTCTGATTTGTGCAGTCAAATGAGAAACATGTCTGAACAACGATAACGCTGCCAATAACAGTGGCGCAGAACTACCGTTATTCACGTAAGCTACTGAAACAAACTTGTGCAAACATTTTTTCGCGACAAACACGTGACACTATTAATTACTATTCGCTGAAATAATTTTCAAACGTAGCCACACTAAATCGGAATGAGTGAATTTTCACGCACTATCAGTGGATTTTTACTGATATGAATGGTTCAAACTCCCCTACCTGTAGTCAGAAATAAAAAAACAAATATTTAATTGAGTGCAAAGTCAGTTATTCTTATTAAATAGTGTCGAATCTTGTGGGCGCAGCACAGACTAGGTGGGCATACATATGTAAGTGACATTCTGATCTTCGTTATCCGGGATTTCCCGAAATCTCTCCGTACGTATGCTAGTAATTGTTACCTAAATTCCTCTCTACTTCCGCTTAAATTTGTCGTAGCAAGAGGCAATTTTTCCTTTTCTGATGAAACTACTTAACTTGCATTGCAGTCGTGCATGTCTACGAAAAGAAAACACATCTCTGTCGCAATACAGCATGCTTATTAGAAAAATGATTTTCGGGTTCTTCAGAACAGCCAATAGACCGATTGAGTGTTGTAGGTGAAAATATCAACCGAATAAGAAAATATATATATATATATATATATGTATTCGACTTTCTACAATACATACCACGATTACAATGTTATATTTACCACTTAAAGTCTCACAATAAATATAATAGTATAACAGCACTGTACGCCAGGCTTGCGCGTAGAGAATATATTACTTTATTAACGCCGGACAGCGGCACCATTAGCGCTCCACAGATTTTGTGCCCGATGCAAACTAATTCAGTCTCTCTATGGAGCCACCTTATGGTGTTTTAAGTTTGAAAATTTGTTGTATTTTTATAACTTATTCGTTTTTAATAATTTTGGCACTAACTGAGAAATCAGAACTTTAGGACTTGTAGACACTAGTTATTTATTTTGAAAATACCTTCTCTGAGATTTTGCAAATTTAATTTTGTGTCATGATTCTTGTAAGATTGAAAAACGGCGTAGTTAATGCGTTCTAGAAAATTTATAAGCAGTTTTTTTGTCACTGAGATTTTATGAAACGTATTTCTTCGAAATACTATAACACTGAGCCTATTTTTAGTTCTTATATTTTGTTTAAAATAAAACTGAAACCA
Source organism: Medauroidea extradentata (assembly GCA_003012365.1). Lineage (NCBI taxonomy): Eukaryota > Metazoa > Arthropoda > Insecta > Phasmatodea > Phasmatidae > Medauroidea > Medauroidea extradentata. The sequence goes on from PNEQ01037107.1 coordinate 21,503, forward strand.
AAATTGCTTAAAAGTTGAAAGTAATTTATAACGAAACAAGCGTTGGTTTTGATGTTTTTTTTTTCGCGTAAAATTTTCACAATTGTTACGAACGTATTTGATTCAATAGAACTAAAAGTGGGAGCAACTATTTAAATTAAAGTAAAATAAAATACACAAAAATATTAATAATTTCTGTTGTTTTCCATCTTAATTTTACTCTTATTTAATACGCTGTAATAATATTATACACAATATAAAAATAACTCAACAACATATTACCCTGGCTAATACCTATCAAATATCTATACCGAGTAAACATCTACCAAGGCTTCTTGCATTTCGGGGACATATAAAATTCCAAATACAGTAAAAATAACAAAACACTGTGTATGAGTGTACGAGACACTAAATACGTTAAACACGTGTTTTTGAGTCAAATCAGCCACTGCTTTCGGTAGGAGGTTCCTTATTGGTTGTTAGACTTCATTCTAACGTGTTCGTCTGCCGCTGTTGATTGGCTTCTGTCTTTACATCATGTAGCTGGCTCAGGCAGCTGAATTTCCCATCAACCATAACTATTTGACTTTTGTATTATTTACCATTATATAGCCGAGCGTTCACATACTGTTACAACCATGAAAGTACCTGTAATTACAAAAACAAAAAACTGTTTATATGTTATTCCAACCAAAATAGTTATTCAGAAAGCAGATACGAGGATAAAAGTTCGCATAAATGTGTTAGAATTAAGACACAACAAAAACACTGATACTTCAATTATTCACAGCAAGACTGCAAACAAAATTAAATACGAAAATAAACGACATGCTTAGTTTACAACGAATTTATCTTCTGATAAGTACACAAAATAATTATCTTGTATATAAACAGCAGTATAACGCTGAGTATTAAAATTTGTAATTAATTTTTTGTACCTTGTCAAATTTGTGTAGGGGCAACGGTGGTCGAAGGGTCAGGTACCTCGCCTCCCACTTGGGCGATCCGGGTTAGATTCCCAGCGGAGTCGGTCCTCGGACTTTGGCATGTGGGAATGCGCGGACGATGTCGCTGGTTGGCGGGTTTTCTCGGAGATCTCCCGTTTCCCCCGCCCATTCATTCCGGCGCTGCTTCATACATCATGTCACCACCTGACAAGCGCTAAGGACATAGATGTTAAGTGCTGACCAAAACCTCTTCACTTCCCTTCAAAATGTAGGTATTTGTACTTGCAAAGTTTTCTTATGAGTAGGTACGGGAATTTTTGGCGAAAAGATTTTTTCTCCACTTTGTTTCAGTGCCGTATGTTGCGAACCTTCAGCTATTGGCAGAGTGTTTTTGTGCAGAGTTATTATTCATTTGACTGTGCTAATCAGTACACGGATAACTGCGACACATCACGTCTGTGATTTGCGGGTCCACACGCTGGGTGTTACTGCATCCAATCACTAACCATAAAACAGAGGTGCAGGTACGCACGTGAGGCACTGAAACGAAGTGATACAAAAATCTTTTCGCGAAATTTCCTGTTTCTACTTATGAGGATTGAAGAGAGAAGTTAAGTTGGCCGTTTGGTAGGACGTATTTTGCTTGGCGAGTTCGATAATCTTGGAAATGCGAAGATTGACTTTGCACGCGCTTCACACCTTATCGTAGTCTTTAGGCGCACGTCAATGAACTGGTGTGAACTTTTTTTTGTTGAAACCGCGTATCTATGCGACTTGTCTTAGTGTTCGTATAATTTAATGAGGTAATATTAAAGGCACGTGTCTATACCTTTTTTGTAATTTTGTGCATGAATATTCATATATGAAAACTACGGTAGCCATACATTGCAGCCATTTTCGGCAGAGAACAGGTTACGTTCAGAAATTAATGAAATACCTGTACTGTGAACAAAAAGGTGCAACTTTCTTTAAAGAATGATTTTGAGCAGATATGTACAGTGACTTGTTATTGGTGAAAATAATTTTGCACCAACTTGTTTCAACGACTTATGCACACATCTGCAGGTCTGCTTCGTGGCCATTGATGGGATGTTTTGGACTCTCGCCGTCTCGGGGTTCACCTCGAAAATCACAAGCGTGTGGTGTCGCATTAACGATATTCTTATAGACCATAGTCAAACGAACTATGCCTCTGCTCACATACACGCATCCTATTACCATGAAGCAAAGCTGCATTTTTACACGTATGACATCGAAACAAATAGATGTGAAATACTTTCCGTAAAAAAATCAGAGTGTCTATTCCTGAGCAGATATCACTAATGCAAGTTGAGGAGTTCTTTACATCGTTCAGTGGTCTGGGCCAATGTAGCGGCGCTCATTCAACCTGCCTGTAGTTCCGTGACACAGAAGCGAGACAACTCTAGAGTGACTCTACAACGCCCCTTTTGCTTGAAAGATTTTCGTCAAACCGCTTTTATCAATGAATAGGGCCACGATTTTGTCGCGAAAAGATTTTTGCCCCACTTTATTTCAGTGTCTCTCGTGCACATCGGCAGTTCTGTTTCAAGGTTATTGGCAGCGTGTCTATGTTCAGACACGTTTCTCATTTGACTGCACCAATCAGAATAAGATTATTGTGAGTCTGTACGTCTATAATTTTTTGAATCAGTGAAAAATTACTGGAAAATCTGTGGACAATCACTAATTAACTTGTGGAATGTTGGCCCTATTTATCGGAATCAGTGAATAGTCACAGATTTCACAATGGTTTCTCACTGATTCAATTTGTTGAAACTGCTCCATCCATCGGCGTGAATCAGTGAATATTCACTAATTCAGATTTAGAGTGCATAAGCCGATGAAATTAATATTTTATAGGCTCCAGCATGCTGTGTGTAACATTGAAGGTTTGGTCTAGGGTTATCGTTCATTTGAAGCACTGTTCGTCTCCATAGCAGGCCTAGTTACAACTGTACAGGTTTAACACAGAACGGCTGTGATGCATTGTGTACGCAATAATATATAACACGAAGAAGTATTCACCTAAGTAAATTACACACACTGCTAACACAGAATGAATAAGGACAGATGTGAATTTTACAGAAGTTTTAAGAACTTAAATGTATGTTTTTGTCAGGCATCATATTCTGTTTTAGCACAGCTTGTGCGTGCTAGGCAAAATATGGCGTGATTATGGGGATTCTGTGTTGTTAAATTTGCGATTTGGTCAGCGGGAAAGTGTTATTTGTAGATTACAATACGAATTTTATTTTTGGTTGTAGGTAATATTTTTGCAGTTTTATATTGTGAGGAATAGAAGGAAATCGCAAGAATATTTTCCGCCACCGTATATTGCTAAAGAGTGTTGCGGCCTGCCCCATGTCTGATCGGAGGATAGTTATGTAGTTGTTTAAAGACGAGTGAATGACAAATATCCAGCAGTGGCGTGCCAGAGTTATCATTGGTCCTGTCAGACGGGGATATACCAATTATTAGAGACGGGAAAAATTCGCGGTTCACTGCCTTGTAGGCTAGCTTCCAAGAATACACGTGCACTCAAGCAGACATTATCTGTAGAGGCACGATTTTATGGCGAAAAGATTTTTACATTTCGTTTCAATGCGTCATGTTTAGAGCCAGTGATTTTTGGTGAAAAGAATTCTGCAACAATTTGTTTCATTGCCTTATGTGAACATCTGTTTCTCTGTTTCATGGTCAGTGATTGGAATTTTTTAACTTTCGGCGTAGATCTCAAGGTTCTACCAGCAAATCACTGACGTGTGGTGTCGCGGTAACATTGTTCTGGTTGGTGCAGTCAAATGAGCCACGCCTCTGCCCTACTATATTCTGCCAATAACCACGAACCAGAGTTACAGGCGTGTACGTAAGACATTGAAACTAGTTGTTGCAGAATTATTTTCACCAAAAATCACTGGCTCTAGTCACGTTGCACATCTGCAGCTCTTCTACATCGTCTGTGCTTGGATGATTTTACTCTCGCTTGGCTTGGCAAACTACAGACGTACGGAACCACAATAGTCTTAGTATGATTGGTGAAGTCAAATGAGGAACGTATCTGAACAAATACATGCTGCTAATAACCATGAAGCAAAACTGCCGTGTGCACGGAAGACACTGAAACAAAGTGGGGCAAAAATCTTTTCGCGGCAAAATCGTGGCCTTAATTATCTGCTCACTGGCTGCTCGATGACGCAGTGATATGGGCCTGCATTTAGTTGCGTCTGTGCTATTGGCTAAGCGACATCCAAGGAGTGTCAAATAAGTTACGGGCCAATTGCGAAAGTGGCACCAACTTACAGTTGCTGGAATTATAGCTTGGGGCCAAAAGAGAACGCGAATTTTTCAGGTCTACCAAACAACAATAGAAGAACGTCATGTATGTTTAGATCCAGTGATTTTTAGTGGAAGGAATTTTGTAACAATTAGTTTTGATGTCTTATGTGCACATCTGCAGCTCTGCTTTATAGTCGGTGAATGAATGTGCTTAAGGGGCCTTCCTTCCTGCCATTCAAATGCGTTGCAGCGAGTTACAAATATTCTTTTTTTATGAAACTATTTTAAGCGCATTAAATTTGTATATCTACGAAAATAATACACACTCCAAACTATGTCACTATGGTTTTAAAAATTTCGCCACTTTTATTTGAAACATTATTTACTGACTCCTCAAATAGGTCAAAAATGGCTTTTCCAGACTGCTGTTTCTGGAGAATTAACAATCGGACTCGAAAAACACGACTATAGAAACAAGCGTTAGGTTTAGAATTATGCTGTCCATAAATACAGTACTGTGGCCACCGCTAAAGGTTCCATAGGAAAAAGAATAGTAGTAAAGCACTGCACGCCTGTTGAGTGGCTTGCGTGGAGAGCTTGATAATGTATTACATACGCCAGTAAGGGGCAACCTTATCACTCCTGTCTCACACACACAAACGCAGCCTACCTATTTATACAGTCTGCCACGAAGCAAAGCTGTATATGTGCATGTAAGGAATTGAATCAAAATGTTGCAAAACTCTTCTCATGTGGCTCTAGATATGTTATACTGAAACCTAACTTTTCCGCAGTAAATCACTGTATCGATGTTTTCTACCTACACATGAGCTAGTTGACAGTGCACACAGAGCATGTGCTGGCAGAGCAGATCTCAAGGCCAGTGTGGGCGACTGCTTATGAACAGTGCTGTAGGTACCAAGACCACGCCCAGGCGCGCACACACACGCACACACAGGCCTCTCAAGGCCGCATGTTTGGAGGCGGTCAAAGCGGGGACCTTCCTGCAGGCCACAAACCTGTATCCGCCGCCAAGCCACGCAGGCCCGGTAATTACAGCCGCCATTGTTACTTTACAACCTATACCACCACAACCGTCGTGCTAACTACACCCCGACCTTTATCTGCAGCTAGCTGCCCGCCTTTTATCTTATTATCACACCATACAACTTGCGGCCGTCAAAAGTTTACTTTTACTACGACACACATTAACAGGAACCCCTGATTTTTCGCAAAAAATGTTCGCAATACTTTGTCTTACGTGCGCACCTGCAGTTGTGCTTCGTGGTTAATGATTGGATATTATTAACTCCTAGCGTCTTGGAGATCTGTTCTCGCAAATCACAGACGTGTACTGCTGCGTTAAACGTGTTCTGATTGGCACAGTCAAATAAGTGACACCTCTCACACAAATACTTGCTGCCAATAACCACAAAACAGAGTTGAATTTGTGCACATGTTACTGAATCAGAGTAATGCAAAAATATTTTTGCGAAAATCACAGTAAGGTTGTCCAAGTGGACGGTAAGTTATTTATTACTAATTTTTGTGTTGGAATATATATAGAGCCACTGATGTTTGGTGAAAATAATTTTGTACCAACTTCTTCAAACTGCTTACGCACACACCTGTAGTCTTGCTTCGTGGTCATTGGTAGCATTTATTTAAGCAGAGGATTCGTTCATTTGACTGTACCAATGAGAAAAAGGTTACTGCGACATCACACGTCTGTGATTTGCTGGAAGAACCCCAAACCACTGAGATTTAAAAACATCCAATCATTGGCCATGAAGCAGAACTGCAACTGTGTACAGTGAAACAAAGTTGCGCACAATTATTTTCAGCAAAAATCAGAGTATCTTAATACATTTTGTTTTCTTCACTTTTTAGTCTTACACGCCGGCCTCCGGTAGCGTAGTGGGTAGCATGCCGGCCTACGGTGCGAGCGGTCCTGCTTTCGAGTCTTAGCACGGGAATTGATATTTGTGTTGATAGTTTATATGCCGGCCCATTACTAAGCCTAAAGGCATAAAACCGGGTGACATTTATAATCTCTCTAAAATAAAAAAAAGTAAACTTAACTGACTTATGCTTATGTTGAGATCACAAGCTGGTTCTTTTAGGATTTAAAAATTGCAAATTCTAGTCACTGAAATACCGTACGTAAATTTTTCGGTTTATTAGTACTTAGCTTACAGTCTCATATTTACGGCACATAAGCGAGTAAGCGTCAAGGACGACAATGAAACACGCGTTTAATACTGTATCACTTGTACGTGCCAGGTAGTGAACTATCATGCAATCATTCCACATAACAGTTTTCACTATACAGGGTGTAAATGAAAGTATGTTACACACTTCGTGTGGTGATTATTTGTCGAAAATGAAGTACAGTTACTTAAGACGACTTTTCGCTTAGCACGCTTCGTAAGGGAGCAATACGCCCTCGAAAAACGAATTTCAAACTAGTTTATTGGTACAAAATCGTAAACAACATAACATTAAATCATAATTCGCCGGATACTGTGTTCTGCAAACACTTTTCGACAGTCCGTGAAAAAATGTTTTTCGAATAACTTACACCGTCATCAAAATAATGGGGGTGGTCACCCCTTTTCCGTCTTAGACGTTGGTGCCATCAGATTTTATGGACATGAAATGCTATAATTTGTATCAAGAGACCCCGATGAACAAAAAAGGTCGTCTTGTTGTTACGCTGTAAAGTGAAGCATGTTCGAGAAAATGGCCAAAATACAGTACGTAGATTTAGTGGGCTGACACTTAGGCAACACAGAATACACCGAATGATACGGTACTGAAAACAAGTGTAGCAAATACTTTACTGTAATTAAAACGTGCACAGCCGCATAAGTGATACATGTTTACATGCATACCACAACAAGCGCTCGAATGTTCGGCCACCTTCAGTAATACATGCATTGCAACGATGCAACAAGGACAGTCGCACACGCTGGAACAGGTTGGCATTCGTCCGTATCACTTCGCCTGCTGCAACGATGCGTGCGACGAGCTCCTCGGCCGTGTCCACTGGCGTCTCGTAGACAAGACTCTTCATGTGTCCCCACAGGTAGAAATCCAGGGCTGATAGATCAGGGGAGCGAGGAGGCCACGTGACAGGTCCTCCCCTGCCTATCCAGCGTCCTGGAAATACTTGGTTGAGGTACTCACGAACAGCACGAGCATTGTGAAATGGTGCCTCATCGTGTTGTAGCCACATGCGGTCACGTATCAGCAGCGGTACGTCCTCAAGCAACTCGGGCAGAGTGTATTGCAAGAACCGTAGGTACACGTGGCCATCAAGACGTGCTGGTAACATGTACGGTCCTACTGAGGTATCATTGAATATCCCCGCCCACATGTTGACCGAAAACCTCTCTTGGTGGAATCGCACAACCCTGGCATGTGGGTTTTCTTCAGCCCACACATGGCTGTTGTGAGCATTGTACACACCATGATGTGTGAAAGACGCTTCGTCTGTAAAGAGAACATACCTGGGAAACTGTGGGTCACGAGCTGTCTGCTGCAGAAACCATGCACACAAATCATGTCTGGGTTGATAGTCACGTGGCAGTAATGCTTGTTCCCTACATGCGCGATAGGGGCGTAGCTGCTACTCATGCAAGATATTCCACACTGTCATGTGTGATGCACCCACCGCATTTGCAATAACACGGGTACTTGTTGACGGTTGATTCTCGACTCGGGCGAGAACTCCCGCTTCAAATCGTGGTGTCCGCATTGTTGTATGAACACCACAGTTCCGGAAATGTGGCAGGAGAGTTCCTGTATCTCGAAGACGCTGGACGATTCGTGCAAAAATAGTATGTGCTGGGTGCCGTTTGTGTGGAAATCTTTCACGATACATTCGTGCAGCTAACCTGCCACTGCACTTAGCTTCACCATAAATCAATACCATATCGGTAAACTCAGCATTCCCGTACCTTTCCATGTTCACTGTCTCACGGACGTTTGGTTTTGATTGCAACCCAGTTATTGTGAATAGTATGACGAGCTCACATATCCCGGCACGTCAGAGTGTACCTCGTCGCAGTCTAATGGGTACTCCGGCATACATTACACGCTAAACGGAGGAGGACGTGGGGAGTGTGCATGTATCAGGGCCAAGCCTCAGACAACTTACTCTTTACAGAGTACAGAACACAAAACCGCCTGTTCATCACGGAGGGAATGATATTGAAAAACATCAATGGTGACTGGCATACGTAGAATTGTGCGCTCCAATGTTTACCCTTCTTACATTACACGCGTACTAATTTGTGTACATTACATTGTTCACTTCATTTGGTTTCGTACTACTACTGTGCAGAATAATTACACGTGTGCAGTACATTTCAATATCCCCGCAACATTTGCTAACAAATTCGTTCTGCTACACCAGCCATCTATCAGTAACTGTTCGTAGCTCACACAACGTCGCCCATGACGCGATGTAGGTTTACAAACTAGCGTGGGGTACGCGTTTGTTACTAACTACCGCGTCGTTCAGCCACACCATCTGTGTAGTACGCGTTGCCTACGTGGCAGTCCCCTAACACTGTCTTGCCCATTTTCTTGTAAATACTTCACTTTACAGTGTAACAACAAGACGACTATTTTAGTTCATCGGGATCTCTTGATACAAATTATAGCATTGCATGTCCATAAAAACTGATGGCACCAACGTCTAAGCCGGAAAGGGGGTGACCACCCCCATTATTTTGATGACGGTGTAAGTTATTCGACACCTATTTTTTACGTACTGTCGATAAGTGTTTGCAGAACACAGTATCGGGCGAATTATGATTTAATGTTATATTGTTTACGATTTTGTTCCAATAAACTAGTTTGAAATTCGTTTTTCGAGGGCGTATGGCTCCCTTACGAAGTGTGCTAAGCGAAAAATCGTCTTAAGTAACAGTACTTCATTTTCGACAAGGAATCACCACACGAAGTTTGTAACATACTGTTACAAGTTTGAGAACACAAACTTTATATGTGGGCAATTCCCATGAGTTCTTTGGGATAGAGGTCTTATAATTACAAATAAAAGAGTTAAATTAAGTACTGGATTTAATAGCTCACAAAGCTACGAAATACACAAAACAGTAATCAACTAGAACTCTCACAACACAATTAGTTATGCACACAATTAC
>PNEQ01037108.1:0-10607 GCA_003012365.1 Medauroidea extradentata
TTACACTTGGTCCAGCGAGGAGTGGGTTAACCTGCCGTATATCAGCACAAAGGGTTTACACTTGGTCCAGCGAGGAGTGGGTTAACCTGCCGCATATCAGCACAAAGGGTTTACACTTGGTCCAGCGAGGAGTGGGTTAACCTGCCATATATCAGCACAAAGGGTTTACACTTGGTCCAGCGAGGAGTGGGTTAACTTGCCGTATATCAGCACAAAGGGTTTACCCTTGGTCCAGCGAGGAGTGGGTTAACTTGCCGTATATCAGTGTGTCCTGTGAGGAAGAGGGGTAGGCGTCTCGACGCACACCCAGAGCTGGCGTCGCGGCGCGGTAACACCGCCGTCGACAGTCGAGGCACGTCGACACGACCCCGGCGGTGGATAATTGAGCGACCTGGATTCCCGCGAGAACTCACGTAATCCCCGCACTTTGGAAATAAACCACGGAGCGTGTTGCGCCATGAAGCTCGCCTCTGCATGCTTGGAATATTCTCTGCGTTGTCCCGTCTGCAAGAACTGCTGTGGTCTTCCTCCCCGACACATTACACGTGCAACTATACCCGCCGTAAGGTAAGTTGACACTTTCAGAAACCAACTGTTGTACTTCCGTTATTACCATACAACTATGTAAGCAAATGAAAAAGCAATACGGTGAGATAAATAAATACATTTTTTATTGTTACGCACCCTCAAGTATGAAAATTGATCGTAATAATTATTTTAAAAGTGAGTTACCCACGTCTGTTGTACGATAGTTGGAGGATGGTTGGGTTGAAACTGATGTCGTAGAAATAGTTCTTATGCATATTATAAACAACACCTAAAATATTAAAAATCTTTCAATGGAATATGTGCATAATGTGTTAATTTTCAGGAAAGGAAATAAAATGTATATTTACATTTAGCATATATCACAATATTTTAGATGTGACGTAGTTACTGGCGGTGGATGAACAATGTACGTCTGCTTGCAGTGCAGCGGAAAGATATATAGTCGGTATGAAAACAGATCGAAGCTAGAAGCAGGGCTTCCAGAAAGTATCAAGTTACCGTGCGGCGGGTATACACGCAGGAAAAAAAAAGGTCTGTACAGTCAGCTGTACATACAGGATGAAGAACAACGATAACGTCACACTTGGGACTTATTTCTAGGCACAGGCAGTTTTCGCGAAAATAAGTTCGAATAAACACTGACTAAACCGTTACACAGATGTGAAATGACGTGGCGGATTATTGGATACGGGCTAATCTCTACTCTTATTGGTTGCCCGAGGCTGTTGATACCAGCCCCGTGTATGTTCGGTTCCTGCATGTTACTACAGGTTTCCTATTGGCCTGACTGTTGGCTAGCAGGGCAGCCGCCTTACGCTGATTGGTGGTAGGCGTCCCCGCCATGTTGCTGGCCAGCGAAGCGTGTGTGACTGAGTTTTACTTCTACATTCCTGAATATTCTGTGACACCACTGAGTCAATGTCTTACGAGCTCTTCTGCAGCTCTGGTTCGTGGTAGATTATTGGTTGCTTTTTTAACTCTCGGTGTCTCGGGGTTGTACCTGCTAATCACAGACGTTTGGTATCTCAGTTATATTTGTTCTGATTTCTACAGACAAATGAAAACGAGAGAGATATTTTGCTCAGCGCTTAACATCGATGTATTTAACGCTGGTGAAGGGTGACATGAGGTGAGTATGGAGCAGCACCGGAATGAGAGGGCGGGTGAAACGGGATACCCCCGAGAAAACCCGCCGACCAACGGCATCGTCCGGCACGATACCCACATGCCAAAACCCGGGGACCAACCCCGTCGGGAATCGAACCCGGATCGCCTCGGTGGGAGGCGAATGGTCTGACCATTCGGCCACCGCGGCCCCAAAATGAAAACGAATTCGCACAAATACACGCAGACGTACAGACTGAAACAAACTGATGCAAAAATCTTTTCGCGAAAAATTTCCTGTCCCTACTTTGTTTCTTACATCAGCCAAAAAGTGTAATATGCACGTGTTTCATATTCCCAGAATCTTCAGAATAATTCGAAACATTTGAAACATGACTAGTAAAATAATAAACATTGAAAAAGTGAAGAAAGTGTTATTTTATCATACTGTATTGGTTGTATTCTCACATCAACAGTTACAGACGAACCACAAAGGTAAAGTATTCCAGAAATTCTACAGAGCGTTTATGCCTTCTTGTATGAAATGTTCCTCGTCGGTATACCAGACGTTGCAGTACAACTGCCAACGTTCATTTAACCAGGGACTCACGCATCATCCTGTGATAGTTTTTGCTCTAAATGTTGTAAGGAATAACGTCTTTGTGTGACGATTGTCTTTAATGAGCCCTCACATATTTTTTGTATATAGCGAAACAAGCAAATAACAAATGAATAAACAAAAAATTTTATTCTTATATTTCGTTACCTCAGCAAAATGTTTCCTAAGTAAATATACATTCTGTTCCAACAACAAGCTAATTTTTGGTACGTTACATATATTGTTCCGCCAAGTAAAATTTAGTTGGTCAAAATACGTACTTGATTCACCATACACAAACGTGTATTTGGTTGACTGAACCAAACAATTTCATGTGTACGTGTATGTCCCTGCTCGTCGCGAGAAAGCCGCTTGATTCGTATGTGTTTGTCTTTGTTAATTTGGTGTCTACATGCATGCATAGTTGAATCATGATTTGTAGAAAGGGAATCAGGAAATCGAAAAAAAAAAAAAACTGTTTATCTTTTGTTACAGTAGTACTACTGCAGTGGTTGCGATATATACAAATGAAGACAAGCACCCTTAAGCGGCAGACCTATTGTGTCAATATTTTGAAATGCTGCAATGTTTTATGTTAATTTTTTTTTGTTTTATGGACTACCTTTTAAACAAAATACACTCGTAATCCCAATTAAAACACTGTGATGGTAAATAAAGGTTATATTATTCTTATATAACGAGTAGTCCAGTTACAAAACTCTCCTTGTCCATTACCAAAGGAAAATGAGTTCCGAACAGTTTTGTGTCGGTTTGAAATGTGCGCTAAAGTTGACGTGATGATAGTTTCTAAAACTGACCTTATTCAATAACAGATACACTTTGAAAAACTGCTTTGGCCAGGACAGAAATGGGCTCGCTAATAAAATATTTTCGCGATTTGCTCAGTTTTGGTGAAAGTGGACAAGGGGAGTTTTGGAATTGGACTACTCGTATAGATGTTTAATTTGTTAGTTTACAGTGTTAAATATAATGTATCTTCATTTATAACCAAATATATACACAAAACATTGAAGGAAACATATTTCGAAGCGTGTATTTGTTTGTCCTCTGAAAAACGCACACACATTATAAACCTGTTTACACTATTAATGCTGTGCAGTCATTGGTCACACACGGTTTGATTTATCTCCCGACATCTGTGAACCAAAAAAAAAACTTTAAAAACGAGGAAATTTTTTGTGCAATGTAGCCTTGAAAACACTGTAGTTTCTTGCAACATTTATGACTGCTGATGTACGTCTGACACAACGTAGCTGTCTGCAGTCGAACAATATTACAATAGCGGGATTTTTATTGGATCAGTCAAATAGGGTAACAGCTCCACGCACAAGCGAGAGCCAGTAATGTGCTGATAAGCTGAACGAGCGATGAAACCCAGCAAACAGTCAAGTTTTCCCGCGATGTACCGTCATCTTTAATTATTGTAAATCGCTAGCATTTCTGATGGACGGAACGTGCCAAAAATTGGCGGACAAACGGATGACAGGCGGAAGTGACGGATCGCTGTAAATACCCCTTAACACTACAATAACACTGCTATAACACTACTCTCTTCAACAGGCTCAGTTGTACAGCTTTGACATATAATGTGTGTGATTTGTCCTAAATCTGTTCACACGTATTAGAAATTACAATATCAATAACAGTAAAATACAGGTACTGTAGTTGGAAACTATGTCGACTTTAAATATTTTCGGCGGTTTACCAGTGTCTCTGCCTATATGAAACATTGTCCTCGTTGTTGTCTCCGTGTTTACTGATATCGAAAGATAATCTCAGTTTGTATGTATGTTAACGTTTTACATTAACTGCTTTACCATGATATTAATCCTACTCTGCAGAAAACAATTCATTACTTTACATTTGCATCTAATACCGTTTAACTTGCAAATCAACGTGTTACACGTTTACATAATATTTTTTGTAGGCCTATCAGTCGAAATTTGTATTTTCGCTGTACTTATTCACCTCAGAAATAACATCACTGATAGCAAGTAAACATGCCATGTAGACTGTTTGATGAAGCGCCGAAAATTGATTTTACTTTAAAATTTTTAAATTCGAAACCGATTCCCCGTATAATAACAGACATTTAATTGCGTATCTAACACATTATTTATTCACAGCGAATAATGTTGGTCTTCGTAGGTGACTAAATTTTTACTATGAGTGACACAGAAAGCAGTAAATTTTTTTACTTTGGCGGGCCAATGTGTAAGAAATACGGGGATTAAATTTATTATTTGAAAAAAAATTATTAGAAATGAAATTATGCCTTTAAGTCGAACAGAATTAGATAAGAACATAACATAATGGACTTTTTTTGCTGCCAGATAGATTTTAAATTTAATTATTTCCTTTGCGAGCGAAATGATTCCTTTTTTATTTTGAACATTGTACTGAGATGAAAAGTGAAAAGTCGTGCTTGATTTATATTTCTCTTGCTCTTTCTTGCCTTGGGCTTCCTCGCAGTTTTTTTATTCGTCCCTTTAAAGACCAACATCACACTGTATTTTTATTTTTACGTCGGAATTCATTTTTATCTGGATTTTTTTTAAAAGAAATATAATCTGCGTGTTGATAAGTGGTGCCGTTTGTTTCGTACGGCTTGACATTTTGCTGCAAAACGTAAATGTGACACAAAAAAAATCGTCCCGTCGACGGTTGACGTCGTGAAATCTTGTTTGATAATACAAGAGGCTTTTAATGTCATTCATTAAAGCCAAACACAATCGCCATCTTTAATTTACTTAAGTTTTATTTTCGAAATGATTTTGTAGATATCTCGGCATGACAAAAGGATGTTTACGATTTAACTTACAGACCAGTTTAAATACAACATTAAGGCTGTCTGGCTCGACAAGGGCATTGCGTCAAACTAGCTTAATATTTGTATATTTTCTTGGATGGTCATTAGACACCTCTTCCACTGTGAGTCCAATGGCAAGCAATGGGACACATGATACGTGCTAAGATTGTTGTGCTGATAACCCGTTCCTTCCTCGAACTGCGAAGTGGAGGCGTAGCGCCGACAGTCTGGCCAAAAAACGCAGAATTCCAGTACCAGTGCGTGTGAATGAGTTGAACTGAACACTTCGTTTTCCGTGTACAACGTCGCAGAAAAATTTTAATTGCGAAAGTAACAGTTTCATGCATTTACAAGGACGGCAGTGTATTTTCGGTTTCTATAATTAGGATTTGGATGAGTTAGCGACTCTTATGCTAGCTATTATTCTAATGATTTTCTTCTACTGTCCATACCGTGTAAGAATTCCATTATTTGACAGATCATAAAAAAGTAGGACACTGTAAACAAAAACATACGTATCCTTCCACCACCATGTGCTTTCCAGCTGACAACCAAAACATGTCAACAGTTAAGGTATATTATGATTGCAATAACATCCTAAGTGTGTTGTGATTTTCTGTGGATTATTATTTTTAGATCTCAGACAAATAATTTATTTTCAATACTAGCTGCTCATTAATCTTACTAGTGTTATGTGGGCAATGTTAATGTGATTATTTCATTTTACAGCAATAGATAGCCTACTACAATTATTTAAAATTTAACATTAGTTTGTATATTTTCCTAGGTATGATCAAAATTGTAACATTTAATTATGTTACCAAAAATAAACGAACATGTATGGCCAACTTATGCTTTCTACTCGACATCTAAAAAAATTAAATAATAGAAGCTTATTTGGTTACAACAAAACTGAAGTTGCAAGAGCTTATGACAGTGCAAGCAAACATATTTAAACAAAAATAGTAAATAAAATAATTCATGCAGTCATTATTACAATTATTTTTCGTGTTGCCTTCAATTTGGTTCTACACTATCAGATAATAAAGCCGTATAGACCTAGTTTAAGTTTCCAGTTGTAGACTATTAAACAAACTTACCTTTTGCTGTAGGGCCTACCTTCGAAATATCAGTGTTATTATAGTCATGTGACTATTTATTGTACACTATATAGCCAAAATTTGTGCTCTCATAACCTAAACGGAAATAATATATCAATAAAAAGTGTAAGTATTAAACAAACATGGGTAGGCCTAATTGCCCAGATCAGCTTTAAATAATTTTGTTGATTAACAAATATTATTAAACAGGTACACTAATGACCGGGAAATATATAGGCGTACGTCTTCTGGCCGTTTCTTTTGGTAATATGTACGCCTAAATTTTTGCAGCTGACAGGCACAAAATCTCACGTGGACTTTATAATAACCACTTACTTGATTAATAAAACATGGACTTTTTATTACAAAAAGAATGTATTGAGTCGGCGCCTTGAAAAAGCATGTTTACATATAGGACTACAACAAGAACCGCAAGTGTTCACCCACAAATTCTGTTAAAATAAAAGTTGGGTAAATTTTTTTTTTTATTTTATGTAGCACTTTTCTCTGGACGGATTACCTACTACTTATTTAGCGAGTGTTTTTGTAGACATGCCAGCTGAAGTTACTATCTTCCGAATCACGTCTTAATATCCCGTTGTTGTTGGCGATTACACGTCGCGTATTTTAATCCCTGCATTGCAATATATTACAATTACATACATGCACGAAATATTAAAATAACACCGTACAATAATCTCAAACGAACCGAACACACGAGAAGCTCAAACATTCGCAACGCAAATGGCCGCTCTTTGTTTTGGTTGCCGGACGTCATATCTCATTGGCGATTACAGGCTGGGTTTTATAATCCCTACATTACAATATATTAAATATAGCCTATGCACAGAATAATAAAGTACTACATTATAAGAATCTCAAACACACGCGAATGCGGTAACTTTTCACAATCACAAATGGCAGTGATTTGTTTTGGTTACAGGTCGACTGATAACGGTGCAGTTGTTTGTAAATTAGTTATAAAATTACGCTATTTGAATAGAATAAAATAGTTAAGTGACTAATACTGGCTACGAAGTCGTCTTATTATATTACGTTTCCTCCAAAATGCTGACTTATTTTTCATATATAATACACACTACTTTCAACGTCGGCGATGGAAGTTAACCGATTTGTTGATCAGGGCTGCCACTACTGCTTCATCAGGTCATACGGTTACGTCCTGTTGTTTTAAATAGTTGCCACGTGTCTGGCACGTGTTAAAAATATTGGTAGCATCGGCTGTCAAAATATGGAATTCTTACACGGGATAGACAGTAAAGTACTTTCTTACTGGTGTTTTGAAGAATAAATTGATCAACACCGAGCAGTTTTTATTATTTGCATTGTATAACTTGTACGCAATTTACAATATATGTGTCCTCAAAACGCAGAACGTTCTAAACGTAAGCTTGTAATTAAACAATTGAGACAAAGGAACAGGCTTGTTAGTCTATCAGCTGAGTGACTAAATGGCTTCAATCATGAGGTAAAGACGAGTGAGGTATCATTTTATTCAGTATTTTCTGTAGAATACGAATATGCTAACCCAGGAATCGAAATCGGTGGCTTTCATATCGTCTTTAAAAAAAGTAACATAACATTGCAATTTCGTTTTACAGGTTATAATACTCGTAACCTACACAAAAACAAAACTGAATAAAATAACTCCTCACTCGTCTTTACCGTAGGACTCATGGCATTTTCGTGAGAATCTGGCTCTAGCTGAAAGATCAGGCGCTGCAGATAATCCCTGTCAGTTTTGGTAACATGAGTTGCCACTTCTTGTCCTCTCATATATGCTCCGCGTTCACTCAAGATACTGGGGATAGAAGCAACATATCTCCACAAGTAGAGGTCCTGTTTTCGTCGGGTAAAAAATTGAAATTATTTAGTTTTAATTACTGTTTTTACAGGATAGTAGTTATTCCAGAAATGTTCAGATTGCAACATGCTATACAGCATGGTAAGGAACAAGTCTAAGACAGTTTTATGCGATATTCATGTTGCATTACTCTATTACAATTAACTAAATCATTTATAAAAGGCTTATTTTCCACATTTTTTTCTTTAAAAAGTTAATAGATTTTTATATACATCAAATGTCTTAGACAATTATACGACTTTACGACACCTACTTCCGAAAACGATATATTTTAACTTCATTCGTTCTCTCAATAATGTTCAATAACGGTACACATGTTTCTCGCTGTTTAGCATACCGTACCTAGCACCCTTAATGGAATCGTTTGGTTGATTTAGCTTGATATCTTGCAGAAATGACATTTTTAAAATTGATTTTCTGCAATTTCACATACTAATTTAATATAACAATTTTTAATCTTTGTACTGAGCATCTTGTACCACGAAACAACTTCATTTCCTCTACCTTCTATGTTGTTGTTTCCTATTTTTCCAGTTCTCCTTCATATTCTACCTGTGTCATCATTTCTTGTTATCTGTCCGTGTTGTTTCCGATTTATTATTGCTTCTGCCTTGAAATGTTTCTTTCTGTTCTTTCCATTCCTTTAATGTTTCTTCTAGGTCTTTTCTTATTTCTGTAATTTATGCTGTTGTTGATTTTTCTTCCAGAAATACAGGAATAGAGTAAACTTACTCTACTTTGTGATACTAAGGCTTCGAACTTCAGGAAGTGAAATATATCAAACAATGTAATTGTGATATCTCACGTGATACAGTGTTCACTTATTGTCGAACTACACATACCTGCTATCTGATGGTAACCTAGAGAACTATGTATACATAGTCTACCCTACATTGTGAAGCCCGCAAAGTGGTTTATTACGATATATGGTCGGTTTAACGTATTTGTTTCGTTTGTCTGTCATCATTCATTCGGTAGGAAGATTATCGTCTCTTTACAACTGCTTCAAATATTTTAGTAATTATATATTTTAACTGACTACCTGTGCCGGCGAAATGTAACTTGGTATGTTTATTAATTAACTAGCCGTGTTCCAGATGGAATTTCCCATCTGCAACATCTCAGGAACTAACTCACTTTTCTCAAATGTTATAGATTTTGGGCAACCTGGTTTACTTATGCCATCTTTTTTACCCCTTTGGTTGCGGCCCGTCAGTTGGTATATGCGTGTTTGTTCAACCCATGAAATTTCCCTTGTGGTAAATCAACCTGTAAATCAGTCGAAACGTGAATTTTTTACTAGGTACTTACTTTTGAAGTTATTCAGAAGCCTAAGTACCAAATTGCAGGCTTCTAACTGTAAAATTACGCACTCCCCATACGAAAACTCGACCCATATTTTACCCCCTTATAAGGGATGAATGGCCGAAACCACTGATGCAACTGACTTTTATTTATAAACAGGAGCCTAAACTTCAACCTCCATATTTATAACTTCAAAAATGTGAAACTTCCATACAAACTTACATTGCCTCTTTAAGAGTGCGTATGTAGGTAAATATACGCTGAAAACATCAATTGATTTCTACGCTTTTTTCGAAGTCAATATGGATCAAATACTCAATGACAATCCTCGATAATGGTATTTACCAACTTTATGAGTAAATATTAATCCAAAATTACTAATTCGTTACGCGTGATCTCTCGCGCCGCAGTTAAATGCACGAGGCCCCGGCGTCAATGAGTGTACCTCAGAAGTTCGTAACACTAGAAACAATTTTGTTTAAAACGTTGGCTAAAACTATTGTCTAGGATTGTTACTGTTTAATTTTTGGAAATTGGCTGCAAGAAACCTACCGTTATAGATGAATGCTTTTAGCGTTGAATTATGTACCTAGGGGTGTGCGATATTTAGAAATGATGTATCGCGATGCGACATATGGAAAATATCGCGATACGCGCGATATATTGCACTGCGATATATATCGCGCTGCGATAAATATCGCAAAAATCGCACTGCGATATATATCGCGCTGCGATAAATATCGCACAAAATCGCGCTGCGATAAATATCGCACAAAATCGCGCTGCGATAAATATCGCACAAAATCGCGCTGTGATAAATATCGCAAAAATCGCACTGCGATAAATATCGCAAAAAAAAAAAATATATATATATATACTAGGCTACTGCATGTCCCTGATATTGAGTTTGAAATATAACTTACTCACTACACAAATTACTGTATACTCTCACTTACCAATACGTAAAACTGTTACTATAAAGATAATTAGTTGTATTAAAGCAATATTTACAGTGCATTTCCCAGACAATATTTCATATAGCAAGTACTTGAAAAATGGGAAGTATTTAACGCACACTGGTGTGGTATACATAATATATTTATGCTAATGGGAAGTATTTAACGCACACTGGTGTGGTATACATAATATATTTATGCTTAAATGATTACAAGTTTGTATAACATTACATGCATAATAGAAAATATTCCGATGGCATTTAAAAAGTAACTATAAATC
>PNEQ01037109.1:0-30897 GCA_003012365.1 Medauroidea extradentata
TTTTTTTTTTTTTTTTTTTTTTTTTTTTTTTTCTTTTTTTTTTTTTTTTTTTTTTTTCTTTTTTTTTTTTTTTTTTTTTTTTTTTTTTTTTTTTTTTTTTTTTTTTTTTTTTTTTTTTGGAAATTCGGAATGTGGTATTACAATTTTGCAAACAGAACACTTTCTAGTAATACCTTTTGATGATTCCATTTTTTCTGTGTAGAGATTTTTGTTTCAATTTATAAACAAAAAAATTTCGTTAGGAATTATAAAAATAAAGAAACCAGTTTTTAATTATAATTTATTTTTTAATTCAAATCAAAATATTATTCATATTAAATATAAATAAAAAATGGAGCGTCAAGAAAATAATATTTTACCTAACGATTTTAATAATCACATTATCTATGAAAATATTTATAAAAAAATTTAGAAGTGAATGATATATATAATTTATATTTAACAAATGAAAAAGTTAGTAATACAATTGTGGATTATATTAACAGAAAAAATCCCCAATTGACTGGAGGGGTGTAGATTTTTACAAAATTAAACTATCCAAAGAATTTATTAAAGAATTTCAAAATAAAGTTAATTGGAAATATATATGAGAATATCAAGAACTATTTGAAGATTTTACTAGAAATTTCAAGATAAAGTTGATTGGGATCTTATTTCTACATTTCAACAGTTATCTGAAAATGGTATTATTGAATTTCAAACTGAAGTTAGTTGGGAATATATTTCTGAACTTCAAAATTTATCAAAAGAATTTAGGACAAAGTTTTAGCAAGAAAATAATCTCAAAGGGTTGTTTATAATGATTCTGATTATTCGGAAGATGATTCTGATTATTTTAATGGTTTCGACTAAAAAATGTCATTAGAGTTTTAAAAATTAAAAAAAAAAAAATTCATTTGTTTACATCTTCGCGAGAAATTTTTTTCTTGGTAAGATTTCTTTATTTATCTTCATTGGTAATATTTTTTGAGAAATTCTTTTCTTGGCAAGATTTTTGAGAAATTTTTGAGAATTTTTTTAAAGAAATTTTTTAAGAAATTTCAAGGAATTTTTGTGGAATTTTTGGGGAACTTTTAAGGAATTTTTAAGGAATTTTCGGATATTTTTTGGTTAGTTCATGGGAAATTTTTTAAAGAAATTATTTTGTGACACGAAAATAGTTGTCCTAGAACCGGCAAAAAGATATACTTGTTTTAAATTATATTGACATGAAGATTGATCTGTTGTTTATATTCGCCATTACATATTTATCAGCTGAGTTTATTGATGGGATTAATATTCTACATTTTGACATACAATTTTATAAAACAAAAAAAAAAATCATTGACTTCTTTATATTGTTTAAACTAAAATTACTATTTGACAAAAATACTTCTACAAAACCATTAAAAATTGACGACAATCTAATCAAGATAAAATAATCACGTTATGATGACACAAATATTCAAACATTGTCACAATATACTTTACATTTGCAAAATATGCTGGAGAACAATTTTCTGTGGTATTGACAACATTTTGTGTTAACAATATTTTTACAAACACAAGTACAAAAAAATCCTCGGGCAGTTAATTCATGTAAGGATAAGGCACAAGTGATGAGTAATTATCACTTTTAGAGTCCACACGAAATGTGTAGGGTTAAGTGGAGTATCCGTGTTCAACAATGCAGTAAATGTGTGTATCATGTAGAATGATCACTTAGGTGACCTTATGATGAAGAACACGTACATTGACGGTTTAGAATATTTGGTGTACCAGCTTGTTTTACAATTTTACAAAGAAGTTAGTTGAATGTCTTGCACTCAGAACTTGGTTTGAGAACTTTGACTTATACTCATCAAGCTTGAAGGATTTTTCACTGGTGGGAAGAAAGCACCCAAAACTTTGAAAGTACTTTTCTGGACGAGCATTGAGTGACGTTACTTTTGTCCCATTTCACTAGTTCTATCAGATCCTGTAAGTAAATGTGCGGCAAGAACTACTTCCCTTGTTGGACCAACACTTTCGGTTACAGTACGAATTGGAATAATGTCTCTGATGCTGCTATACTCATCCGTAGTTCACAGATACCTTTTTCAATCAGAAACATGAAGAAATTAATGAGCAACACAAATACATCCGTGTCATTCGAAAACAATACCTCATGCTGGAATCCTTGATTTACTGCATGATAAATGTGAGAGCAACTGCAGGAGTAACTTCATTTTCAAGAAACGTTCCACTTAATGAGGTAGCTATCAAAAACTTCGGGAAAGTAGCATGAATTAAAACACTATTGTCATGTCACGTCCAGAATCTGTCCATTGGTACAGCAAGTTTCGTATCAGGTACAGTGGCTGTCAGGGGTTGTGACTGGACAGTATTTCTCCTACGCTGTGTTGCATCCTTGACTTATGATGGAAGATAAATGTAAAATATTGTTTTACATGTGAGTTCGATTTGAAAACATATATCATTACTGCGTAATGTTTTAGTCAGTTTGGACGTTAGTTAGGGTTTCAGGAGTTTAGAAGTGACACCATTATACTCTAATAAGAATGAAGAGGTGATATACGTACAAATTTCTGCCATTGTCATTCCTTTTTTATTTGCAATGTCAACCTTCCTTTAGGCCTGTAATAATTCTCTGACAGTGTTTGCAGTTCTTTTTAACTGTGACACTTCTGTACACGTTTCCCTTTTGTAAGGTTTTGACCGTGAGGCATTTCTCTCCTCACGGAATAATGAATACGCTTCTTTATCTGTTTTCAGAATTTTAAGATTATTTTTAATTTTTTGTGGTAAATGCAGTACTAATTCATTAGTAATAATGTTATGAAGCCAGGCCTCACCGCGTTGTGTAGATAAGGGTTTTCCCGAATTTCGGTACACTGAAACATATTTTGAATATTGGTTTCCATTTGGTTTCGGAACCTTCCAGTCAACTCATGATGTGTTATCAACTCATAATCATCCTGAGTGACACCAAGAAGGTCTTGAAACGATATTCGAATGAGAACCTAGCGACAGACAAGTGTCTATTCAATAACATAACATTTCGCTTTGTCTGCTCTGTTTCCAACTGACTTCTGATCTCTGGTTATTGTTCCTCACAGGTCATCTCTAAACCAACAGCATTAAACTACCCGTTAGTTCTTCGAATAATAAAATTGTCTTTTATGAAGTTATTATCAAATAATGTGTCACTTCCTTACATGACCTACAGTGGGGCCTATAACAATTTCACACAAAATTTACAAAATACACACCCAAAAGCAGTTAAAGGAATTTTTCTAAATTCTATTTCAGACAAATTATCTAGTGATATTAAAATCGATGCTTGGGGCTATTCATCTTAATCCTTTACTTGTCCTTTTTAAGCATGATAACCTTGTTTCTCTTTGTGTTGTGTCCTCTACCGGAAGAATAGCTTGGATGTTAAGGTTCAAATAAACTATTTCTATGCATTTATAATTTAAGGCACTATTTAAATATATTTAAAACCCCAGATAATGTACAGTATGTAAATGGTATAAAATGGAATATTGAATTTTTTTAAAATGAAAACAGGCTTATCTTATAGGAAATTTAATAGTAAACATTAATATTATAACATACTCATCACATCGGTGGTATCCAGTAGAGAAAAGTTGGTAAAACTTGAATGTAACACAAAGTAAGATTCTGTAACAAACTGGCGCTGTACAAGAACTTTGGCTCACAATTGCCGATTTTGACATGTTCTTACAGAATCTGAAGAGAAAACTCGTCCACCTCGAAATTCCTAGCGATGTTCATAGCCAGACACTGTACAACGCTGCAGTACTTTCGCGGTAAGTTGTTATCATTTTAACGTGATAACCAGGTTTACACGACGGTCAACCATTGTCACACACTCAGTATCTCAGCACAAATTACATGACAATACACTTTTTCTGTATGACAGTAAAAATTCCCATTTTCACAATTGTTGGCCGCTAAGAAATATGCGTTAATGAGCAGTGGTGAGCTATAAATGGGCATACTCACGTGTAACTGTGTCTATATGATATTCCTAAGCACACATCACTCTGGCTGCGCGATGGACGACGGTGACGGAAAGCCGGCACGTATGAACGCTTCTAGGTACAAGCACTCACCGTTGGTTTTAGAGCACGGCAAAACATCGTAACGTCTGAAAGGAGTCTAAAATACCTAGACACCAAAGCATTTTCCCACAACATGGCTCGACCAGTGCAATGCTACCTTGGCTGTGACCACAGTTTGTCACACCCGCGGCTGTGCGGCCAAACACTTAACTACACACTTTACATTTTACAGTAAATGTATTCGCAAATGTTATATATATTCAATAAATAGAAGAAATATTATTTATAAGTAGGACAGAAACTTAATAAACAGACATACGAAGGGAAAGGAATATTCCGGGAGTTAATGACCTGCATGTTAGAATCCATTCTCCTGAATATAATAACACACTACCATTTGTTCACTAGCTTCTACTCACTGGAACAGCTAACAGTGAACTAATACGCGGGGTTGGAGTATACATACTATATTGGATTATAACAGGCAGGTCGCTGAACTCACAAATTATTCCTTATCCTTGTATATATGTATAAATCACACACCATACACACACAAATATTAATTTTGCGCACATTGCAATGAAGAGGCACCACTGGCACTCTCATATCAATTCTAACTCGATACAGTGAAAGTATTTCATTGCTGAAGTGTAATCAGGTTTAACTCTTTTGTTGTAACAAGTGAAATTCATTTTACAAGTTCATTTTACATTAGTGGAATTAAAAAACCGAAGTGTATGTTTACGTTACATATAAATAATATTAACCAATTAATATAATACGGTAAGGTCCACGCTGTTTGAATTGTCAGCGAAACTTGTTACGTTATAGCCTAGGTATATACAGATATTTGCGGTGGTGAAGTTACCATACCATTCTCCTCCCACCATTGCAATATGACTTCTGCTCCCAGTGAGTTTCTACCCATTACTTCATAGGTGACACCATCTGCTAGCGCAGTCAATAACAGCAGAGTTCTCTCTCCTGACTGTCTGCAGAAAACAATGTCCTTGTACAGTGGTTGTCTCACATTTACTTTAAAACAGTTATGTTTACTTTTTAATCAACGCTTTCACCATGTTATTTAATGCTTTGTTGAGGACGAATATGCACTGCATTTATTTTTCTTACCTGATAGTTAGCTGACATAATTTCTTGTGGGACTTTTAATGTTTTATTACATCCATGCTTTCACTGCATGTGATGTCGGCTGGTTTGCAATACTGATACATATTTATAGCGATTGTCATTAATTGCTTTGGAAAAAATTTAAAATAGGTATCATACATATTTTTAGCTGTTTCAGGCTTCAATTTTAACGGTTGTGAAACGGAATTCTTTGTAAGCTATGTTAGAAAATACATAACAGTGAGTTTTACTTACATCAGCCTTAAGATAGTCATAGACCTGCGATGAAACAAAAGCGGAATCCGTGTAGTATAATAGACCAGTCACTGGTACAGCCGCCGTATTGAGCAAATATATCCTTCTCTTCTTACCGAAGACTGTGTTGAGTATAATGTATTGGTAATTGAAATTGCGACATTGCACATTCTCAAGCAATCATTGAACTTTCTAAGGGCCCTAAGAGTTTTTTAGACCAAATTTTTCTTCCTTTAATTTATTTTGGCTGATATGATATTTATGGCGAAATTGCTCGATGTTGTCTTTAACAAGTATGCATTTTTCGTCCTTGTACATTCATGCTACTTGTGGGAGTAATGGACTTTATTAACCTTTCTCAAGCGCAAAAACGATATCACCTTAATATCGTACGTCATTCGCCGCGTACTAAACTTCAGTTTTATAGCTTTTGGTGGCTCAGTTCTGGGAAAGGATAAACCTAGAGTCATAAATATGTTAATCATATCGCGCTTAATTACTATACATTTTAAAGGATTTTTATGTAGATTAAGTAACGCATTTCGGAAATTGAACGTTAAACCACTCAAAGACTAGGTGGTGGCCATCGTAAATATTTCAAGGCCGCGGGTTGTGGTTCATAATTATGGACATGTCATTATATTTTCATGTTTTGCCTGAGAACAGAGCTAAGTGGAACCTGGTTTAACGGTTGCCACGAGAAAGGTTATAAACCCCTGCAGGTCTGCTGGTCACAGTCTTTAAGTATAATGGCAGAAATATTCCAACGCTGCACATATTTAATGACGTTATTACCAACTGCCTGCATGCTAATATAGGATTTTTAACTGTTCCTGAAATACCGGTTTTATTGCTCATGATACTAGGTGTGCAACGTACTGAAATGACGTAGTGAGAAAACATGTCCGCTAAAGTGTTTGGTTTCAAAATTCTGTTCAGAATTTTTATATTTGGTGGGAATCTTCCACATCTTTCTTTCGCACGTCGTGAGTATGTCTGGTGACCCTCTCCCGATATGTCGGAGAAGAAATATGCTCTGGTTCAAAATTTAGATAGTTTTATCAGTAATAACAAAGGTCATTCAAAACCAGTTTTGATTTCCTGCAAACTTCAAGGATCTGTCAGTAGTCTAGGCATGTGTAAGTCTCAACGTAAGATGGAAAGTAGAACAGTAGAGTCACAATACTTTTATTTAGAGCACCGTATGTTTTCATTTGATTTTCCTCTTTCTTCTGTAATGCTTAGCTCAACAAACACGTATTTAAACCAAGCATTCTGTGTTAGTATCTCAGGTACGATGTGATTTAAGAATAGGATACAGCAGCGTAGAGATTCCAGTCTGAAAGTATAACTTTAATACCCTTTAAAAAGTGAAATTATATGTTCAATTGTGTGGTTTTTTTTAACAATTATAAAAATGTAATCTCCAAGACCAAACTATATTGTGTGTAGGCCTAATTATCCATAACTGTAAGTAGGGCTACGCACTCTCGCTGAACCAATGTACGATAAAATACCTCATATATAAGATACTGTAAAAAAATGTCAATGAAATGTAACTTCCCCTACAGGTGTACCTTTCTTCATTGTTGATTCGTAGTAATACAGTCACATAGGCATTATGTAAAGATGTTTTACAGCGTGAATACTAAAGTTAATTTTTATTTGCATATTATGTAAGAAACTGCATTGGTTAAGGCCATAATCTATCATTTATATCAAACAATTGCAAATAACTCGAATATTGTTTAACCAAATGCTTTGAAAAAAATTTGAGACTGTGTAAAGTCATGCGGTTACCATTTTTCCAGTGCGTTTTTAAAAATAATGTACCGTTTGCTGGCAAAAAAATAATTTTGCTTCATTTTGGTTTATTTTGACAACAAAACATGTGATATTTTAGGGGCAACGATTTAAAAATCCGTTTGGTGTATTGCAACAGAAAAATTCAGATACAAATGATGATTGAAACTGTAAGAATTAATTTTTGATGTATGTATTAATTTGCGTTTAAAAAAATTTTCTAAACCTCTGCAGAACTAAAGAGTGAGGTCTTAAGAAACAAATTTTAAATTTTCAGCTTAATAAATAGATGATGCTATAGTGATCATGTTAAAATCGTATTAATCCTATTATCGAGGGATGTGGCTCAGCGGGGAAAACGTAGGACTCGGGTTGGCTTCTCTGTTGCAGCCTTTCCTATTTCCGTGTTACGTGATTAGCAGCAAACCACTCTGGGGAATGCTGAAATCGTTCCTAACGGGGCACGTGAACGGTGTTGTAGCGTACCACGCTTCGCCTTTCCTACGTGAAACCACTAAACATATTCCTAATAGTTTATCTACGAAATGAAAACACCGTGCAAACTACACTTCCATAACATTAAAATGCAGCAAGCTTATTTGAAACATGATTTTGGAGTCTCTCAAAGTGTCTAACACGAAGTTACCAGCGTAACTGATAAGCTTACTTTCCTCAAAGAGGGTGCATATTAATCCTGAAAGTTAAAACTGTTTACGTACATCAAAAATTATCAAATAAACTACTAACATGGTGGGCCTATAACAATAAAGTTTTTAGCAATAAAGTTTATAAATTTATAAATATTAAATTGGCGTTCTATCTGTCCTGCAGTTCTTGATATATATATATATATATGAACTGGCCATGGTCTTTGATAAGGCTTCTATTCCGGTATTCGAATGGACTGATTTCAGTTTTCTATATTTTCCCGAAATCAGTCCAGGGGAATGCCGGAATTGAAGCATTAACAAAGACCATGCCCGATTCTTCGAAATTGGGTGGTGTATATTGCTAAACATAACCTAACCCAACAACTTTAAAATCATGTTACCTTATTTAGTTCTAAATGTGTACAGAATCTGAAGAAATTTTGGAAATTTGTCCTCAGATACATCATTACATAAAAAAATTTTCTAAGGGCAACCGTTTTTTAAAACTGAATACTGTATGACCAAAATACATACAACTTAAGTCGCTGTCTTTAGTACTGTACTTGTATAAGGAGTTAGATAAAATTCTATTCAATGATTCTTTCAGATATGTTATAAACTGTCTTTCAAATTCCGCCACTGTGAAACTGTTGTTAACACAGCGTGAACAAAATACATACATGTGACACTTTACTTCGAAATATTCGTGTAGCGTATTTGATAAAATTCTGAAAAATGATTATTGAGACATTTCGTGTGATCTAATAGTGTGTCAATTTTAACAATTTAGGTAATATGAAAACGGCTCAAACTAATACACATGGAAGTCAAATTAGTAAGTACCATATGAACGCTGAGTTAAATGAAATTCTGAGTAATGGTTCCTTAAATATCGTCTGTAATCATAATATGGTCAAATTACCGATATTTAAAAAATTCGAATAAGAACAGGGCATGAATAAAAACTAAAGCAAATTCCCTTGCTAAATACTACATAATGTGTTATGAGTATAAAGTAGTTCTAAATAATTGTTTCTTAGATAATTAGTGCTATCAAAATATGTTCAAACTGCCTCCGTTTCTAAAATTTGAATTCGGAATGAATCAAAATACAAACATCAAGTCAATTTAATAAGTAATATTTATGTACCAATTTTAATGAAAATCGGAAACGTATTTCCTAAGATAAGTCGTATTATGCTAAGAATACACACACACACATACACACACACACACACACACATATATATATATATATATATATATATATATATATATATATATATACATACATATATATCGCCACCGGGTTTAAAATATAAACGTATTATAAACGAAATGCATAAAAATTTAGTCAGCTTAAGCACCCAGTTTGATAAAATTCTGGAAAAAATTTTCTCAGATGTCATTCTATCCGAAAGATAAAAAATGGCCGCCGTTTTTAAAGTATGACCAAAGGACGAACGAAATACACAAATACCCGGTCATATACGTGTCGAGATATATGAACTTCGGGTAAATAGTTTCACAAATACGTCATATTATGCTAAAATAGTTCCATTTCTGCCATTATAAAAATATGAATACATGATTAACGAAATACATGAAAGTCAAATCAGTATACTAAGTAGTATGTGTCCTAAGTTTAATAAAATTCGAAAAAAAAATATTTTCTCAGATGTTATATTGTTCTTAATATGAAAAAATTACTGCCGCTTTGAAAATATGAATATAAAGGGAACGAAAAACTCACTCAAAAGTAAAGTCAACTTACCAAGATGTATATGTGTACCAAGATTATTGGATTGAATGAATAGATTTTGGTGACCAGTTAAGTGAGCGGATACCGAAAGTTTTTGTCGTTTTAAAATTTTTTTATATTTGTAAGAGATAGCGTTTATTTTGTAGACATATATTGTGACTATTTTTTACTGTAATGAAAATGTTTAGCTTCCATAGTTCTTTATAACGGCATGTCAATGGTAAAATGTACCGTATATACGGTTTTACTTTATACCTGTCTTCACTTTCAGTCTGCCTGAAGACGGGAGCGGATGTGTTTTCATCGTTATTTCTTCAAGTTCTGTGTTTGTGACGTCACAGTTAAGTCATTTTTTAGTGTGAAACATTGTCGTCGTTTTTATTATTATCTGTGCTCGCTTTGGTATGGTGACCTAAGGTGTTTTTCATTCAGATTTCTTTGTTTTTCGCTTTATTTTTGTTTTAAAGCTTTAATTATCGTTTTGCATTGTCGGTGATTTGACACCATTCATCGTGGGGTTTTTCACGTTATATTTTATATTATGCGATGAAATCAGCCAATTTGGTTGGTTTTTACTTTATTGTTTACTTCGTTCAGTATTGGTTTTATGTGACGACATAGAACTGCATAACGTATCTGCATAGC
The DNA here is from genome assembly GCA_003012365.1 of Medauroidea extradentata. Classification (NCBI taxonomy): domain Eukaryota; kingdom Metazoa; phylum Arthropoda; class Insecta; order Phasmatodea; family Phasmatidae; genus Medauroidea; species Medauroidea extradentata. The sequence goes on from PNEQ01037109.1 coordinate 10,314, forward strand.
GTATCTCCGCAGTGTTTCACTATTTCAAACGCTAACGTGTGACTTTTTTTAAAGAGTAGTCCCAAGAAGTTATTGTAATAATAAATTAAGAAATGACTTACTGAACATTGCCAAATACACGCATACATGTAATTTTTATCTTATAAAGGGGTAGGCGGAATAATGGCAAGACCTATGTTAACGAGGTGTAAAGTCAAACATGAAGTATGCAATATATTTTCATTAAATGTCTCTCACTTAACATTGTTTCTTGCAGTGTTTTATCTGTTTTTAAAATACGTACATAAAATGCATGCATGTATTTAAGTGTAGCGGTATTGCCACTGGGTGTTCAAAACCTTGAAGTAATCTTGGAAGTTGGACGTCTGCTTGTTCTGTGAAGGCCACGTCGAGTCGAGAGTGAGTACCGATTTTCGCATGTTGTAAACGTGGCAGACGTTTCCATAGGCCAGCGGGTTTTATCGGAGTACTCATCTTCCCCTGTCTCTGCATTCCCTTAAGCTTCATACTCGCCTCATTACCACTCATCACAAAGCACATAGTACGCAAAATTTTAAGAATTAATGTCGACAATATAACTAACACCTTCCATAAGTTTAAGGAAACTGTAATAACGTCCGTCGTATCGACTCTCCACATTCAAATTATTTACCTAAGTAGTATTGTTTCAAGTTCATTTATTTGACGCAATTAGGTTTAAAGTGTCACTAAGCGAGTGTGATTTCGTTTAGAGATGATTTCCTAGTTCCATTCCTTTCACATTTAAGTTTGAGAAGTCATGGCATGGGAAGAAGAACTATTTAATTGAAAGGAGGCAAAGTTAATATTACAGAGAACCATTTCCAGGAGTACGACGACGTAAGTGATCACAAACCCGATTACTTGATTTCTCGTAAACACTGGACGCATGTTATCACCTGCAGAGTGCTTTCAGAAATCTGGAAATGGCTTCTGTGGTTAAATTATGTTTGCCGTAAATAATGTAAGGTGAGATGAAGTAAGTAGGCTTAGTGCCTCGACGATAGCAAAGTCATTAGAGACTGAAACTTACAACTTGACACTATTACAGGAACTGGGGGAGGAACAGACCATGCCACCATTCGCATGGAGTGGTTTGGTAAAACTATGTATCAATCGAAATCAGGATGACCGGAGCAGGGAATCGAACCCAGGAGCTACCGAATGCAAGCCGAGCGTGTTACCGATGCGTTACCTATCTTGGCGAAGAGTTAATAAAGTCTCCCTTCACGCATTCGTCTACCTGCTCTCATCGTTATAACTTCATTTACGTGTAAGAGTAAAAAGGCATTAAACATATGCCATACTTTCTAATTTCACAGGTCGTTATTTTTTTAGCAAATCAGAAAAGTTTACGTTTATTTATTTATTTTTTTTTAGAATTTTAAGTCTTTCTAATTGTACAATTAGGTTAATTCAAGATTATTTTCAGCAGTACTAAAGGTAAGATAAGTGGGCTTTACGTCGATAACAGAGTGAATGAGGGATTTTGGTCAGTACTCAATATTGAGGTCTTTAAATCTGATGAGGGGTGAAATGAGGTGAGTATGGAGCAGCGCCGGAAAGAATGGGCGAGGGAAATAGGATATCCCCGTGAAAACCTGCCACCCAACGGCATCGTCCGATACGATTCCCACATGCAAAAACCCGGGAACTGACTCCACCGGGAATCGACGCCGGATCGCCTTGGTGGGAGGCGAATGGTCTGGCCATTTGGCCACCACGGCCCCTTGTGGACAGCGAGGTCATTAGTGACGGCTGCACACATCTTAGTACAATGACAGGAGCTTGAAAACGAGTTGGCCATGCCATTTGTTAAGGAATCATTCCAGCTTTCGCTTGGAGCGATTTCGAGCTACTACGGAAAACCTAAAACAGGGTGGCTGGAGCCGAGGATCGAACCCGCGTCCTCCGAAAGTGAGTCGAACGTGTTACCGTTTTACCACGTCCCTCGGTAGCAAAGCTAAAACTGGAATGGAACAGTTAACGGTATTTTTAATTATCAAGCAGATATTGCATTTATATGCACGGCATAAAACCCAGATTTCAGAAGTGACCTATTTAATTTCACTTGTTACGAACTAGCAGATTTGTCATCGATTTAGAAATGATGTGTAAAGTAAATTATAAGTAACAATTTGTCTTCAGTCTACCTTAGGATGCTTGCTTGTTTGGTGAAGTTATGTCTGAATTTTAGTTACATACAAATAATTCTGCGTCTAATTGCTAATATCACTCTCATTTGTACAACAACAAATATGTTTCCTTACACCGACTACCTATGATTCATGTATTCTTGACGTATCTCCTATAACTACTGTCTTTCCTCTCAATTATTTAATGTCATAGTCACATATAACGTTGAATAATTCGTCTGTTGCTCACGACCAACTATTCTCAATCAAAGTCCTTGAATTCTGCTGCAGCCAACCTTCTCTATCGTCCAGTGCCCCCTCAGAACAATGTCTCGTCAGTATTGTGTCGCGGCAATGGAGAATCAACAATGACCTACAATCCAGTGCTCGCACACACTTCTTCGCAAATTTAACGTTTATTTTGCAGCACGAAGCTGTCACAGCGACCGAGGGAGACCGATAAAGAATGAGGCATTAAGGTCGCAACTACAACGCCATTAATGCCATCCTCGTGCGACAGTGTTTGCGTTCGGAGCGCGCAATTCAAAACCCCGAACGTAAATATGAATCGGAATATAAAAAATCCCCCCTCCCCAAATCGCGTGGGCAGGCGGACAGGGCAGAGGGCCACATTGTCCGACACAACATACTGGAAATGCTCGCCAAATATTGATCACTCCAAGCATCTCCACTATCGTTTATTCGCACGGCGTACGCCGCGAGCTAGAACGCCGCTCCACAATAACTTGAAATATCAAAACATATAAATACCGGCCATAACAGGAACTCTAATTCACCCAATACACATTTCCCGATACAGCAAGAGGGTGGGGCCCAGCGCAAGGGGCGCAAAAAATGTATAATTTATTGGGAAAGAAAAAAATTTATACAAACCCCACTCTTTTCGGAAATACAAATCCTCTTCACCCCTCCCCACCCTCCTGCACGGTCAGATATAAAAATAAATTTTCGCATTTAATTACAATAATGGACGAACCTTAACGTTAAAAAAATATGATTTTATGCGCATCACATCCATTCTACTTAACGATATATCAAAAACACATAAAAAGAGAACGGTCGAACCATAACTGGGCATACTAATATTTGCCAGCGGGCTTACAGGGCACGGCGTAATAAATTATCTTCAGACCTTTTATACATTTCAACGACCGTGCGTTTTGCGAGGCGACAACTGTCGATTTCAATAAAAAATGGAAAACTGGTGTGGTTAAGCCGCCCTGTTTAGAGATCTTTTCATCCGAAACACAATCACGCTATTTTTTTTTTTTGTTTTCCCCCGTTTCTCTCGGTTGTTTTGTAATTTTAATGTCCCTGAGTGGTGGTTCTGGCTCGACCTCGGCAAATAAATTAAATTGAACTGGATGTGTGTCGTTTGTAAGTGATGGCAGGCACGAAAGTGCACTTCACTGCTAAGCGGAGAAGACTTTGTCATAAACTCAAATTAGTTGGCGGACGAGGCGAGGGAGGAGTTAGGGGGTTGTGTGTGTGTGTGTGTATGTGTGTTCGAACAACGTCGTCTGTAAATTGCGAGGCCAAACCGATTTGACCAAGCGCTCGCTCTTTCTCTTTCTCTCTCTCTCTCTCTCTCACACACACCTTTTTTTGTCGCGAGTTTAGCTTCCCCGCCAATCGCCACCAGGTCCACCGAACAAGTTAGGCACTGACGTGTCATTTTTTTTTTTCATTAAAATCTTCTCAGTCCAAGACGCTATAACTGTACTTGCGAACATTGAATAGGAATAAAACTCAATGCCACTGCACTTTTATCAAACTTTTCTGAAGAATTTATACACATGATAAGTAATTATTTTTCTCAATAGATGCTAAGCTGCCCAAGTCCATGAAAAAACCTAACTTTAGTTTGACCACATACAGTGTTAGGACGCCAGAGGCGCAAGTACATACTGTTTGTGTACTCCGCGAACTACTTGTCTTTAAAACGCTGTACTCAGTTCTTAGAGTTGACCTCATATAATCACTGCTTTCCTTGCCATGAGCAACTGACGCTTTAGCAAGTACGGCCACCGCTTACTGCTCGAGATCACCAAGATATTCAGTAAGTATCTGAAGGTTGTTGAGACAATACCATGCCGGCTTTAGCTAACAAATAATCTTGAACACCTTTAAGTTAGCGAAGACTTTTACAAAACATTCTAGGTAAAAAGAGGTATTATTAACCCCCCTGAAACCCTACCAATTCTAAGAATACAGGTGTAAGGCCTCCAAAATAGACTAAGATATTATGAACGAATCCCAAATTCAAAAAAGTTTTCAAAAGGATGAAGGAGAAAAGAAAGGCAAGTAAAAAAATATTCAAACCCTCCTAATTTTACGAACAAAATATCAAAATATCATGCTATGCTGATTTTACGACGACTTTTTCAAACCCTTCCAACTTTACTAAGAAAATCTCGTGGCCTATTTAATTTACGAAGATATTCTTAAACCCTCCAAAATTTGTGAAGAATTTCTCAAGTCCTCCCAAGCTCAAGAAGTAATATCATGTTATTATTAAATTTCGAAAACATTCTAAACCCCTCCGAAATTCTGCCAAAATATTTTAAACCTTCCCATGATCACTAAGAAAATCTTATGTCCATATAGTTTGGCATGTGGGAACCGTGCCAAGCGATACCGCTGTTCAGCGAGTTTTCTCGGGGATCACACGATTCCCCAGTCCTTTCATTCAGACGCCGCTTCATACTCACATCATGTCGCCCTTGACCAGCGCTAAAGACACAGATGTTAAGTGCTGACCATAATCTCTTCCTCATTCCTTATGCCATCTAAGTGTATAATGACATTTTGAAACTCTCCGAAAGTTATTACGATTTTCTCACGCCCGCTTCATGAAAACATCTTGAAGATCTTCTATGCTCACGAGAAAATTTCAATCTCTCTCGAGTCCACGAAGAATATCTCAGGACCTTCTAAGTTAGCGAAGAAGATCTGTAGTCCAAATTATAAACACGATATAGGAACTTACGAAGTTCACCAAGAAAATTTCACTCCTTTCGAAGTCCACGAGGACAGGTTGTTCTTTAGGGTAAGACAGGATTCTTTCTCACATCTAAAATGTTTGCCTCAATATTCTTGAGTTGACTTGTTTTACTCGGTTCAACTTTATTGAGAGGTTCAATGAAGGAGTTGGAGGCAGTAGGCTAGTTGCGTAGTTACTTATTTGTTTATTCTAGAAAAAAAAAGTTACATTGAGCGAGGAATGGCAGAAGGAAAGTACTCGCCTCTCATTCGAGAGCACCGGGATTCGATTTTAGCAATCCTGAGTTTTGTTTCCCATGGTTTCCTGAAATACATGTATATGCTGAGGTAGTTGCTTCATCCAAGACATGGCTGATTCTTGTTCCAAACCTTCTGTCTAAGGTAGGCTACTCGTTCCGTCTCTAATAACCTTGCTGGTGACGAGACGTCAAGTCGAAGTATCTACAGAACATGCACAATTAGTACAGCCTGTAAAACTCGCGTGTAATTTGTAAGAATACGGCCTGTTCTGTGTTACAAAAGACAATTTGTGCGATTGAATTGTTCTGTAGGCTGCCTTGCCTATTTCCCAAAAATTTCAATCTTTACACCTAGTCTAGCAAACTCTTCGCAATGCAGACTTTATTTTCGCTTCAAAATTATTACTATGTAAATACTCGTAAAGTTGTTTCAGTATTTTTTTTTTTTCGAAAGATCGTCTCCTATTGTGCGAAAAAGGAGAGGGGGGGATATATATCTAACCCAATGGGTTATCGCCATGACATTCACTTCAGTTGTGTACCTACATAAATGCCTACTTCAGGATGTGTCTAAATTCTATACGTTACAGGATGAAAAAAACGTTATTTTTTTATTTCTCCTCTATATATATCGTAACAGTCGACATTTCGTTGGGTTCTTTTCTTCGAGATTATACTTAAGTATGTAACCAAAACATCATTTCAGGTTTTTTTAATTACAGCCCATAAAAGCTTTTAAAAAAAGGTAAAATATGTTTTGGATTCATAATCGGTATATATATGTCGATCCCACTAAAAATTTTAGATTTCTACATAGTTTCTTCTTAAGAAAAATACTTACTTGAATACTTGAAAAGTAATTTCACGACTTTTCGAATTTCGATTCCTAAGAAAGTGAGAAGTTGTCAAAGAGGGTAAAAGGTGTTTTTCAGTGAACCGTCGATATAACCCAGCGGGATGTCTATAGGACACCTGAATAATAGTTCTTAAAAGTGATTCTTAGGTTTTTTGTTAATTCACACTCTTATAGGGTCTGAAGTCGTGGAGTATGTTTTAGATAAATTCTTTATGTCTGTCAAATCCGCAGAGATCTTTCGCTTAGAAAGATGATGTCGTAATTACATGAAAATTAATTTCAGAATTTTTCTAAATTTGACCTCTTATGGTTGTGAAGAGGTAAAATATGTTTTAATAAATCGCTGATTTAGATATGATACAATGTATTATCGCCTTATTTATCAATTTAACTGTATTCTTATCCAATTGTCTAAAATGTGATTTCAAGAACTTTCCAAATTCTATTCCTTAAGAGGTAAAAAAGGTTTAAACTTATTTCAGAATAAACTCTGATATTTATCAACTATACCGGAAACAGTGAATATTCACAGTTTTCCTGTGATTTTGACAGAGTCAAATTGTTTAAACTGCTACATCGGGAATTAATGGAAAACTACATATTGCACTAGCGAAATAAACTCACTGATTGAATCTGTGATTATCCCCAATTGGAAAAGTAACTAATTTTTTCCTAGATGTACAAAAAATTCCTAAATTTACTTTATGTTTCTAATTTTAACTCCGCTTTTTGTTTTCTAACTTATGTCATAATATCAAGAAATGTATGCACATAAGCTAAAGAACCCCATTACATATCAGTGGGGTTTGAACCTAGGACCCTTAGCTTACCAGTAAATTACTTTGACCAGCAACCCAACACGACCACTCGGTAAACGAAGTTGCCAATTAAATTATTTTGATTATTGTTCACTAGTTATTTGTATTACTTTGTACGTCGTTTTCTTAATAGTAAAATTGCTGTTTGTACTAAGGTGTGATGTTTTTCAAAACAGCATAAATTCATAGAAACTCAGTAAACAACGGGCAACATTGAACATTATTGAAACTGAACTATACACAACAGCCTTACGACAGGAATACTTCTTTGTCCACTGTAAATATTAATGTACATTTAGGTGTAACTTATCAAATCACATAACTCACTTCAAACAACAACTAAAAATTAGCAGCAAGAATGCTGTGGAAATGGTAAGATATTTAGCTGATTTCATTGTAGATTTAGATCATGTGACATTGTTAATACATTTTATTTACAGATTAAAACAATAGTTTTTAAATTACAGGTAGATTATGACAATTTGCTCTGATTTATTAGTAAATTAAATCTACTATTAAACCTGTTACCTAAATCTGTGGTTTCCTTACTTTTTATAAGTGAACACTGTCAAAACAACAGATACGTCGACGGAAAACCTTGCAAATTATTGAAATTGTGAAAATTCCTCTGATTCTATTGTAGAATGGAGTTTGCTTCAGAATGATGTTTACGTGATACCTTAAAATGTGTAAGTTCATACATAAAATAAATCAATTACAACGAGGAAAACTATTTTGCAAGCCATTCAAGGCAGTACCATCGTCGAGAAAATCATTTACACGGAGTTACAGTTCGCAATTATCAGAACGTTTTGTTCTAGAACCCCTATGCACGTAAATAATTTTTATTAATTTTCGACGTTACGTACCGCAGTTGTTTAAAACTCCTATCTATGAATCTTGAGGTTCTGGGTTCGATTTCCTGATAAGGCTATGGGACGTGCAATTCTGACACCTGAGGACTACAAATCTGATGAAATTAGTGACATATGGATGAAGTCTTTTAAAACGGTTACAAATATGTCAAAACGAGTTATGCAGGCCACTCAGTGGGGAAGTGTAGTCATGTTTCAAGGTTTCAAGTGATGCAGTAATAAATTGGACTATGCTACACTCGGAGCACGGGTATAAACGTTCATACATGATACTACCAATAGCTTCTAATATGTTGTGACTGAAGCTATGTTACAAGAGATTATGCGAGGGGTCAAAATGCAAAACTTATATTCTCCACTTTTAGGTCAAAATAATTTAATGGCACAAGGTGTTTGATAATGTTGAACTGCATGTAGCCAAATTAAATAAACAGTTCAAAACCGAATACTCCGTGTACAATCGTGTAAGGAAACGTATGTGTAGTTGCAGAACTAACTTTCTCCATGTTGACGTTGACAGCAAATTTACATTCTCCATTCAGCCAATTAAAAGTTTCAGAGAAATCAGACGTTGACAACAAATTTACATTCTCCATTCAGCCAATTAAAAGTTTCAGAGAAATCAATGACCATTTTGCTTACAGACACTTAGTTCACTTTATTAGTGTTATGAAATTATCATCATGCTGTACACAATTTTATACTAGCATGTTTTGATGTTAATATTAGAAGTGAAATTGAATATACATGTGACACCAGTGGAAATTTGTTTGGGAAGTACTGAATTCTATGTAAGTTTAAACTCTATGAACAAGGAGGAAAAACAAAAGAGCTTTTGTTGTTGAATGGACGTTGAAAATGAAAAAGAACCAGTAAAAAGAAATCGAAACTGAAAACACATAAGTTTTATTGCTTATAAAACATGGCGCAGTCAAAATTCAGTATTGAAATGAACGATTCGGAGAACAGAACTGAAAAATGTTTAACTATAAATGTTAAGACTCCTGAACCACTCTCTTTCAAGCCTAATGAATGGTCTACTTGGAAAAAAAGGTTTGAGAGGTATCGTGCATTTAGTAATTTGAAGAATAATCCAGGTAAGACACAAATAGATGTTCTTATATACTGCATGGGAGAAAAATCAGAGGAAATTTTAGAATCATTCTCTTTTCACGATAAGGACAAAGAAAATTATGATGTTGTCCTTAACTGTTTTGACAATTATTTTACTCCTCGCAAAAATATAATTTATGAACGGGCCAGATTTTAAAGGAAAAGACAGAATCCAATGGAAACTGCAGAAAACTTTATCACTGATTTATATAATCTCTCTCGGACTTGCGAATGGGGTGACTTGGAGGAACAGATGATACTCGTGATTGTTATCATTGGTATGAGAGATCAAACACTTAGTGATCGCCTGCAGTTAGACCCAAATTTAACATTACAATTAGCTATTACCACTCTTCGCAACTCGGAGGAATTGAACCGACAAAAAGCCGAACTCGATATAGCTTCTATTGACAAGGTTCAAGCAAAGGGTGGTTTTGTAAAGACGAAACATATCCCTTATGACACAAATTTTAGTGATTCCAACAAAAAAACCTGAACAAGTACACTGCAAGTGGTGTGGTTACAAGTGTTTACACAGTCGAAATGAATGTCCAGCAAAAGATGCGAAATGCTATCACTGTTCAAAAAACAGGTCATTTTTCGAGAGTTTGCCGTGCAAAACAACATGTTAACCAAGTTGGACAGGAAGAATTATTATCTGATCAGGGCAGCTCATTTTTTGTTGGAAAAATCGACTATCAAGTCTCTACATTACATGATCCATGGACAATTCCTGTTCAAATTGGGGCATCTAAAATTTTATTCAAAATTGACACAGGGGCTGACGTATCTATATTACCAGCAGACATTAAACTAGACAGGAAACTCCCACTCCAGAGAACTAACAAGGACTTGGTTTGTGCTGATGGAAAACCTTTTTCAGTTAAGGGTATAGTTCAGACTAGAATCAGTTACAAAAAGATAGACTGTGTTGAAACATTTTACGTATCTGATTCGTGCAGTATACCACTTCTTGGTAAACCACCTATTGAGGAACTTAACCTTTTTCCACACATTAGGAGTGTATCAGATCAAGAAGTGAAGGAAACCTATTTCCAGAAATTCCCTCGTCTATTTTCTGGCCTGGTTCTAATGAAAAAATAAATATGAGATTGAATTGAAAGACGGTGCAAAACCATATGCAATATTTACACCTCGTAAAATCCCACTTCCATAGTTAGAAAAAACAAAAGAAATGCTCGAGAAAATGGTTGATAGATTGGGTGTCATTGAACCTGTTCACCATCCAACAGAGTGGTGCTCACCTATGGTGATTGTACCTAAAAAGAATGGGGATATTCGAATCTGTGTAGATCTTTCCTAACTTAACGAGTCTGTGAGACGACCAGTACACCCATTACCATCAATTGATTACACTTTAGCTCAGCTATCTACGGGCAAAGTGTTTTCCAAATTGGATGCCAATCATGGATTTTGGCAGGTCCCATTGGATGAAGTATCTCAAGACTTGACAACTTTCCCGACACCTTTTGGACGATTCAGATTCAAAGTTCTTCCATTTGGTATAACATCTGCACCTGATGAGTTCCAATATCGTATTTCTGAAATACTCCGAGGACAAAAAAATGCAATTAATTATCTAGATGATACACTAGTTTGGGGCAGCAACCAGGATGAGCATGACAAAATATTGGAGGAAGTTCTGAAAAAATTTCAAAATGCTGGTATCACTCTTAATAAAGAGAAAACAATTTTTTCACAGGAATCTGTCAAATTTATGGGTCATACCATTTCTCAAGATGGAATAAGAGTGGATGAAGCAAAAGTTAAAGCAGTTATGGAACTAAAACCTCCTACAGATAAAAAGGAGTACAGCGTTTCCTTGGGTTAGTAAATTTTCTGGGAAAATACATTCCTAACAAAAGTGCAATTTTGAAACCCATAGACGATCTTTTGAACTTAAAAAACGAATGGTGTTGGGGGACACACCAACAGAAATCTTTTGATCAGATCAAAGAAATTCTATGTAATGCTCCAGTATTAGCATTTTATGATCATAGGCTACCCACCATGATATCAGCTGATGCATCTTCCAATGGTTTGGGTGCAGTTATATTACAAAAAACTAATGAAACATGGCAACCTGTCTCATACATATCACGTACACTAACAGATACAGAAAAACACTATTCAAACATCGAACGAGAGGGACTTGCCATTACGTGGAGCTGTGACAAGTTGAAAGAATATGTTCTTGGGAAATAAATAATTATAGAAACTGACCATAAGCCGTTGTTGAAAATATTCACAACCAAAGAGTTAGATGATCTATCCCCACGCTTACAACGTCTTCGCTTAAGAATGATGTGTTATTCATACAAAATGATCTATACACCGGGAGCACATCTTTCTGTTGCAGATGGTTTGTCTAGGAGTCACTTGAATGAAACTGAAAATTACGATTTAGATGAAGAGTTAGATGCATATGTGCATTACATTGTTCAAACTAGAAATGTATCAGATGATAAAATCAAAGAAATATGCGAACATCAACAAAATGACCCAGAATGTCAAGAAATCTCTACCTTCATTAGACAAGGGTGGCCTGAAAAGGAAAAATTACCATCTAAATGATTAGCATACTTTCCTGTTAAGGATGAATTTTCAGTTTCAGAAGGGATAATTTTCAGAGGAACGAGAATTTTAATCCCAAGATCTCTTCGTGACGACATGCTTCACCGAATACATTCAGGACACATGGGAATTACCAAATGCAGACTGCGAGCACAGCAATGTCTTTGGTGGCCTGGATTGTCGTCAGATATCGCCATGATGGTTAACCAGTGCAAAATTTGTTCGGAAAACAGACATAATATGCATGAACCTCTTCTCCCTAGTACTATGCCGAATAGACCATGGGAATCAGCTGCCTTGGATTTGTTCAAATATGAAGGTAAATGGTTTATTGTAATAACAGACTGTTTTTCAAGATATTTCGACATTTACCCACTTCAGAGACTGAATTCAGAAGAAATAATCGAAAAGTGTAAATCTACTTTCAGCCGCTTTGGAATTCCGTTAGAAGTTAGATCAGACAGCGGAACTCAATTTAGTGTCTCAGAAAATGCTGAATTTCTGAACTTCTCTAAAAAATGTGTGTTTCGTGAAACTAGGAGCAGTCCCCATTTTCATCAAAGTAATGTAACAACGGAAGCAGCAGTCAAAATAGCCAAAAGTTTGTTAAAGAAAAACAAAGAGGACCCATACTTGGCCTTACTATCATATCGCAACACACCTATTTCGAATGGGTATAGTCCAGCACAACTCTTATTCGGAAGACGTCTGAGGTAAATTATGCCAATGATGCCAAACAATTTAGATGAGAAGCCGAATAGTACACTCCATCAAAAAGAGAAGAACTACAGGCAGCAATACAAAAGAAATTATGATCGTCATCATAGAGTTAGTCCACTTCAGCCCTTAAAGTCAGGGGATTCAGTTTGGATAAAATATGTTAGACGGCCAGGCATTATCATCAGACCCTCGACAGAATCACGCTCCTACATTGTTGACACGGGAGGTAGAAGATTAAGAAGAAACCGGTTTTACCTCAACCAGTATCCCAATGAAAAGATGAAGCCTACCAATATATCGGAAGCCTACGTTCCAGTTGAGCACTCAGTTTCACCACTTGTTCCAGATGAACACACTGTCTCTTCAGCGGAGCCTTCCGACTCTGCAATTCAAGCATCTAAGACCACTGAAGTGACGTCTTCGCCAAAATCACCTATGAACAAGTTAAAATCTTCTCGATATGGTCGCATTATCAAACCACCTGTGAGACTTGATCTTTAAGGGGGGAGATGTTTGGGAAGTACTGAATTCTATGTAAGTTTGAACTCTATGAACAAGGAGGAAAAACAAAAGAGCTTTTGTGGTTGAATGGAAGTTGAAAATGTAAAAGAACCAGTAAAAAGAAATCGAAACTGAAGTTTTATTGCTTATAAAAAAAATTGTTGAAAAAGCAAGGAAAAATGCTAGCAAACCAGATATGTGAAAAATAATACAAGATAAGAAACAAAGGTACGATTACATGCTAATGGGTTAAGTTGGGTTCATTACACAGATTAAAGACGAAAATAATTTTTTTTAATTACTGAACAAGTACATTAACATTCACTAAAATATAAGAATAAACGGCAACTTTCAAGTTCCACGACCTCACGTTTCTACTAACAAGATTGTTTAATAATCTATACTCAATCAGTTTTCTTTCATTTTTTATTTATTTTATTTATTTTCTTCAATGAACTCAGAACTGGTTATGTAAACAGGACAGTACAATTTTTGCTTTAGGAAGGGCCGGGTGGCCGGAAAGGGGGGGAGGATGAGGTCATTTCACAAGGGAACATTATGTGATCTAATAATATTACATTCAGACTCGAAGTTTCACACTGTTAAAGTATTACAGAGAACTCAGTAACCAAAGCACATGGGCCTATTTGTGTGTGCTTAGTCGGTTTGGGTTATGTGTATTGTTTACAGTTTTTTTCGTGAAATTTACTGTAGTCTGTGTCATCAAATATACCCCACTTACCCTACAGTCTCAAACAGGGCCCAGAATTGAGTGAGTTGTTAGCCGAATCAGCCTGGTTCACTTTTCGGACGCAAATATTTTTCTCTTCAGGAACTAAGAAAAAACCGAATTACAGATCTTATCACGAAATTGAATTTGAACGGTGCTGAACGATAGGCCTGCGGATGAAAGAATTTTATACCACCAAGCCGCTGTCGATATACGGATAAATGCCACGACAGTTACACGGACTGAAAAGAACTTGACGAGTTGAACATCTGGGAATGAACTATGGAAACCAACGACACTAGGGGATGATTGATACGTCTTCCAAACTACGTCTATGGCATTGATTGACATTCAACATCGCCCCGAGGGTTAGCAAGTTGCCGCAACTCTGCACAGTTCTCACAGCATTAAGCGTATTTTAACTGCTGATTTGGTACCAACTGTCCACAAGTGTTAATAACCGAATTCTTACAATCATAGACAAACGTTAAAATGCACATTAGTAACCATAGGTGGCTTAAAGTTGGGTGACATTGTAATAAAGGGTTTTGTTAGAAATGTAAACACACTACATATATACTGACCTATTTGTATGGAGAAAACGACATTTTACAGTACATCAGATTCATTCTTCCTAAATTGACACTTATTAGTGAACATGACGGCAAAATTTAACACAACGAGAACGGAAAAATGCTTGAATTGAACCATACGTCATGTCATCTTAAAGGTACAATTGCAAGCACTAATTTAAAAGCAAAGCCGTACACATTGCGGCTTTGCTTTTAAATTCATCTAGTAGAGCTGTTGAAGCGTCTAAAATTGTAACAAGGATGAAGACAGAGGACTGTAGAATTAAAATATTCAGGAAGTAGTTCGTACAACTCTTACCTAGAAAGTCACATCAACAGCTGCATAGTACAAAAACCACTTTAAAGCCTTTTAAACGGCTTAAAAAAAGGAGGAGGTTCTCAATGCCCTAAAATAATGGTCAACGGCATTGTATGTAGAAGGCAAGCGGAAACCCCCACGTTAGAGATCTACGGATATTGCAAGAAACAGCAGTAAGCTAAATCTAAAGCTTTTATAAAATCTTCCGGAGGTAAAATAGTCTCCCGTTCTCATCTCCGGGTGGGGACTGTAAGGGTCTATAGTACAGCAATTACACCAAACCTAAAAATAGCGCTTGAATTGTTAGGAAACTACTGAAATGCAGTAAAAGAGAATATCTTAAACTCGAAATAGAGAAAATGGAAACAAATACTCTCGGAAATCAGAGATGAGATAACCACAGCCGGTATACTTTTGGTCTGGAGATAACCGCTATCACATAAACAGAGGAAGGAAGACCGGGTATATAAGGAGTAGGAGTCATTCTAAGAAAAGACACGGCAACTAAGGTTCGAGTGGTATAAAGAATACAATACAAGAATAATGCTAGTGAAACAAAAATTGAAACCAAATAATAATTACTGTGATTTTCTAAGTGTATATACCAACAACTACAGGACACTGAGTGAGTGATAGGTCTTGGTCAGCGCTTAACATCGAGATCTTCAGCGCTGGTGAGGAGTGACATGAGGTGAGTGTGGAGAAACGCCGGAATAAAAGGCCGGGAGAAACGGGAAATCCCCGAGAAAACCCGCCGACAAGCGGCATTGTCCGGCACGATTCCCACATTTGAAGATCCGGGGATTGACCCTGGATCGCCTTGGTGGGAGGTGAATGGTCTGACCATTCGGCCACCGCGCCCCCAGCTACATAAGAAGATGAAGTTGTTGAAATTATATACGAGGACCTAGATGATGTTATAAAGTTATACAAATGAACAAAAAAGGTATATTAATTGAGAATAGAATGTCAGTGTAAGAGACGGAGAGGAAATATTAATGCTAGGTTATTTTGTACTTGGAAGAAGTACCAAGAGAGGTGAGGTTAATAGAATTATTTTCATGACATAAACTAGTAATAACTAACACACGTGCAACACCATAAGTGGGTAAGATATACATGGACATCTCCAGGGGACGTCAGAAGTATCCAAATATATTACATAATGGAAAAAGAACGTTTCAGAAATCCAGTAAAGAACTAGAAAAGTTATCCTTCTTCATATGTTGGTGGCAGCCACAATTGGCTAACAGTGACGACATTTTACATGCACAATGTGGCAAGACAACGTAGAATGTCGCTTTTTGCGCTCCATATGGATATATTATTTTATGTATGTTACGTCAAGTAAACCTAGAGTCATGTTTAGACTGCTCGAGATTTTAGCCTGCACCCAAAATACGTAGGTTAGAACAGCAGTAGTAAGATAAGTACGATATCTATGGAGTGCTATGTTGCCACATATTGCTCATAAAATATCACAGTACAAAATTTTGCCATTAACATTTTCATCTCCAATTTATCCAATGATTCGCATGGTTTTCTTATTGTGCGTTTGATTCTGAACAACCTGAATACTCAGACGGAAGTAACCTCTCACGATATATCCTTTCTATCCATACAAAGCATATTTACACTTTCACGGTGTGCTCATGGACAATTTGGCGACATGTCCTGTAGCAATTTTTGGTTAGGCCAACGTTGGAAAAATACGTTGTTTCAACGTTTAAATTTCACGTGAAATTCAGTTTGTCCATCGTTGGTTTTTGGTTGGTTGCTAACAAGAAAACACATTATGTCAACGTTGGCATAACTTTGGAGTAGTATATTCGCCCAAAGTTAAAATGTTGCATTAAGACAGCATTGTTCCAACGTTGTTTTTTTTTCATTCCAACTAATTTCCTACATTGGCCCAACTTCATCTGATAGTTGAAATTGTGTGTAATGCTAACCGTTTGCCGTCGGTGGGCCAACGGTGGATGTACAAAATATAAACAAAATCGACTATATCAAATCAAATCAACACTAATGTTCATTATTCTTTCATTTTGAGTGTTCTTGTAGACTGAATAAAATAATTACAAATCACAAAACAATTCGACCATATTCGGTGTGGAACGAACGAATTGTAGATTTTACGTGAAACCACAAACCTTGTGATTACAAGTTCACCATCGCCTTAACCATTTCTCTATGCTGTTGTCGTGTACTAAGTGGATATTAAAGATGAATATGTATTTAATACAAATTAAAGAAGTTGTTTAACTAAATCAAAATAACTGAGAGAAATGTAATGCTCACTCGTTATTAGCGAAACAATTTTTGTAAATACATACTTATTTCTGAATTTATTCTCATGTAAGAAATTATAGACCTCGTAAATAAAACACTTTCAACAACATTCTTCATTGCATAACTTATTGACGAGTAATTCGCTTAACTATTCGATTTTATTGAATTTTTTTGTTTAATTATTTGGATCGAAATTTGATAAGCGCGTATACTAGCAAAACATGTTTTTGTTGTATTCCAGATAATTTTATACAAATTGCCAAGAAACTATGTGGTGTAGTGCAAACTGATGGTATTTTGTACTTGAATGTTTCTTGCGATGGGACAGAATAAAGTACTGTACTTTTCTGGGTTAACGCCATTGCCAAATTATGACGTTCCAGAAATCTTAAAATGAGAAAAACTAAAAAAAAAAAAAAACTTCACCTGAAGACGGGAGCAGATGTCAGCTCCCGAAACATCGTGACAAGTCGGTCTTTTGAAATATACTGTGTTCTTTTGTATATTCGTCGTTGTGCCGTCTAGTCCGTTGTCTGTGACGTCGTCGTTATTCTGTCTTGTGTCCTTTATTGTCTTCGTCCCAGTAGTCTCTGTGTTGTCTTAATTGTGGTGTCCTGAGTTTTACCGATTATTTTCTTTTGCATTTCTACTGTTATTTTTTTATGTTTATTTTATTTTCCTTTATTTGTTGTTGACTAATTCCTTGTGGGATCTTTCATGTGCTTGGTTTATGGATGTGTTAACTGCAGCCAAACTTAAGCTTATTTTCTCATTTTTTTCGTTTTTCGTCTGTTTGTTTTTTCTTTGTCTTATTCTAAGATTTCTGGGGCGACATTAATTTTGCAATGTCGTATGTCGACAGTAGTACAGTACTTTGTTGGCGTATTGTCCGTTACACATAATGCTAACTATTAAAATACGCTGTACCAACTTCCAATCCACAAATTTTGTTAAATTTCACTATACAAAAGCAAACTGTAGCTTAGTATTAGTTCCTCTATTATTTTCAGCGTTCTTATGAACAACAAAAATTACTAAAGTCATTAAATAATATTCGACTTTCAGCACGGTAGAAGTGAACCGGTAATTTCGTGATTACAAGTCCAATACCTTATTCATTACTCGATACCGCCAACATTGTATTTTCTTTTTACCAAAGATAAAATGAAAACAATTATCAGACTTACCCGAAATAAGTAACGAATATAATTGCAGGAAAAGACTGCTAGCCTATTAATAATAATAATAACAAAATATACGATGTACAAGTAGACTAAGTCGTAGATACAATACACAATCAAACGTTGGCACAACGTTTGTTTCTAACTATTAATTTAACAGTTAGCTTACCAACTTAATATCAATATTCAGTCAAACTAAATACAACATTTTTTCAGTTGTTTACATAATGTGGGTTACGCGGCACTGGCCCAATGTAAAGGTTCGTATCGTCACTGTTGAGTTTTACAAATAATATTGTTTTATTCCTCTTAAGTGTTAATTGTTTGTAGTAACGTCAATTTACACCTCTCAATTCTGAGTGCAAAAACAAGATACTGCAATTTCTTGGAAATAATTTAAAATACTTCAAAACTATACAAAGGGCAATCTTAATATACAAAATGAAGCGTCCTGACTGACACACTCACTCACTCACTCACTCATCAACGCACAGCCCAAACCGCTGGACCTAGAACCATGAAATTCTGAGGGAAGCTTCCCCTTGCTCGGTAGGCACCCACTAAAAAATAATTTTTCTTAATTCGATAATTTAGGGGTAAAAAGGGGTGAAATGTGTTTTCAAAGAATCCCTGATATCTTATTAACCGGGAAAGATATCATAAATTTTTAACTTCAAAATATTTCCCAAACAACTGCATATTTGTGAATTTTTCTATTTTACGAAATTCGAAAATTAAGGG
Source organism: Medauroidea extradentata (assembly GCA_003012365.1). NCBI lineage: Eukaryota > Metazoa > Arthropoda > Insecta > Phasmatodea > Phasmatidae > Medauroidea > Medauroidea extradentata. Next base: position 29,043 of record PNEQ01037109.1, read on the forward strand.
GGTGTAAACCGTTAATTGTGATTATCATTAATCCGTGATTTCTCCTAAACCATTTCAGATAGTGAGGTAATTTTTCCTTTAAAATGACGCTTAAGTAAATATCTAAAAAGTATTTTTTTTTAGAATTTTTGGAAATTCGTCCTTGAAAGCTCTTCAAAAAATAAAACGTGTTTTTAATTAATCCCACTTATCACCTAAACCAGTGGAAATATTGAAATAGTTTTTTCTTTAAAATTAAAATAAATCTTACGTAAATATAAAAAAATCAATTTCAGGATTTTTCGAAATTCGTCCTTGAAAGCTAAAAAAATAAAATGTGTATTCAAATAATCATCTGTACCACTTATACCCGTTGAGATATCAAGATGATTTTTGATAAGAATGAAGTTTATGTAAATATCTACAAATTAAATTCAGGATTTTATGAAACTCGAAAATTAAGGACGTGAAAAGCAGTAAAATGTTACAGTCTCCCGAAAAAAGAGAATGATCATAGATAAATAATTCACCAGTTGTTTCTTTTCGCCAACCTACTCAGAAATAAAACTTCTTTGGACTGTAGCCTTTAAGCATTCACTCAGGTACTGTATAAAGTTTGTGGTGTGGGATGGGTGGGGTTACGGGTTCGTATCCTGTGCAAGACTTTGCGATAGGAATTACTATGACATCATACGAGCATATTGCGCGCGCTCCTTACATTGAGCTAAGACAGTTTATAGTTCACTGTTATTGAGTACGCTAGCTGTTAAATGCCTTCATCACATATTTTACCCAGAGTTACTGTTTACATTACATAGTTTCACGCGGAAAAAGTCGCAGCCAGGCAGCTATTTTATAGAGAAACTAGCAGTCCCCCGCGGCTTTGCTCGCGAGTATTATTCGTAACTGATAATATTTACTTTAATTGAAAAACCTCTTTGTACACAAGATTGGTACTTCAGTCATCAAGTGTTAGAATGTCCAAGCGGCTAGTTGAACTAATTCTGCAGAAGGATAAGTAGCTATAGCTGTCCATGCGAAAATCAGTCTTAAGTTTGTCCCTGCCACTAACAGCGACTTCGCCTGGGCCTTATTTATAAAACTGCCAAATTGACGTTCTATGGTAGTTACAGACATCTAAGGTAAGAGGTTAATCGAATGAGAAACATCTGTTTACCCTGTGCACAACCATTGGTGACGGTGCCCTCAATTATATATTGTCAAAATATTCACTTTAACTTTATTGACACTACAAAGTTTCGGAGAGTTAAGGTTTCGCGGAAACGTATTTGGTGCCCCAAGCCTGAGATTAGTGAGATGATATATCGTCGGTTTACTGCCAAAAGTGACAATATCAAAATGAGATAAAATTATAAAAATGCTAGGAATATGTATATGTTGTTCACGAACAATTGCCCAAGTTTAAAGTCTATTCGTCGTTTCGTACTGTTGTGTCACAGTATAGTAACATACCACATTTTGTTAATATCTACAATTTATTACTGTTTTTAAACGACGATATGTCAGCTGATATTGTAGAGGAACCTAAGTGGAAAGCGAACTGCAATTTTACCCCTTTTAAAGACTACATGTAAATTGCACTAATTCGATCTGCCTTGTAGTTTTTGTGTGCCAGAATTGAGCGTTTACACGCAGCTAGCGTTTAACGGAATTCGTGCCCAGAACCTCCCGGAATTTAGACCTGAGTGACAAACAACTGCGTCACGTAACGTCGAAATAATTCATGAAAATAAAATTTATTGAAAAAAAAATATATATATATATCTGTGTCCTGGGCTCATAGAGGTTGTACAACACTACGTCTCGATAGGTTACTGTAGTGAAACTCCTGTATAAGTTGTTTCTCGCTGCTCGT